>PVHY01009020.1:0-58492 GCA_004024945.1 Uropsilus gracilis
ATCAATGCTTGCCACAAATACTAACTGTCCAATGGTCTAGTTTGCAACCATATATGGTCTCCTATGGACAGGGGCTTACACTTCTTTGAGTGCCCCTTACCTGTTCTGTTCCGGGCCCATACTTGGCTAATGCAAGAGCCAATCAGGATGCAGCATACCTGGCTGATGCAAAAGCCTCATGGGTTTGCAGCAGACTGGCTTTGTCATAGGGGCTAATTTCTTAGCTCTCTACATTATGTCAAGGAAATGTCAAAACAATGATACCAACCACCTTACACCTTTGAGAATGACCCACATCAAAGAAACCAGACATGTGCTGATCAGATGTAGGGAAAATGGAACTCTAATACACTGTTGATAGAAATGTAGACTGATCCAACACTATGGAATACAGAATGAAGATTTCTCAAAATATTCAAAATACATTTACTGTGTGATCCAGCAATTCCACTCCTAGAAGTCAATCCTAAGAGTGTAAAAATGCTAACTCAAAGGGATGCATTCATTCCAGTTTTCATGGAACACTATTTAAAATAATGAAGTTATGGAAACAAGCTAAGTATTGTTTTGTTACAAACTACATTGGTTGCCAGTAGTATATGAAAATATTTTGTATTAAATTTAGCTATCTAGATTCTGTCAAGGGATCTAGCAATTGTGGGCCTGCCTCCCCACATGGAGAAAACCACATTGCCACAAGTGGTACTTTTTGAGTAACTAATGTTTAGTTAAGATAGTCTTGACCCACATTTTTAGATATTCAAAGCTACTAACCTAGCAAGGTATGGGCATCAATTTCACATTTTCTTCCCTTCACTATTTTGCTCTTTAGGACATTTCTTTCTTTTCTTTTCTTTTTTTAAAAAGAGACTAGGTCTCACTATGTTGACCAGGGTAGTCCTAAAACCCCCAGACTCAAGTGATCCCTACCCTCAGCCTCCCAAGACTGGGATTAAAGGCATGCACCACTGGGCCCCGGTCTATGATATTTATTTCAAAACTGAGCTCTTTTAAAGAATTCCCTTTTCAATAATGCATCTTTTTCTTCTTGAATTCTTCTCTGTCTTCTTAGAAATTACAACTTGAATATTTAAGAAAGATAGTTATTTCCCACTACATGACATTTCCTACTTCTGAAAAATATTCTCATTTTGATATTTGTGGTGAGGTTTTAAAATAAAGGACAATTTTCATTCCTACTTCTGTTTTGTTATTATATGCCATCAAACAACGGAAATACATCTGCCTTAATGAAGCAAGGATGTGACTGTAAATTTACATCTTTCTTTCTTTGCTTCAAATGAAAACACCAATATAATGGCCACTCTCCCATTCTTAACTAACCGATAGCTGCTCTAATAGTAGTTGGCAGAAACAAGCATCTTGCTGACATTTTTTGAGGCATAACCAAAGGGTAAACCTACAATTTTGCCTAAACTATTTCCACAACATGTGTGCATGCAAAAGAAGTTCATCATCCATTTTAAAGATTTTATAAGAAACAACACAGCTGCTAAGACCTGATAGTCCTGCGTAAAGGCTCTTCTCTTTACTAAAGAGTTGATTTTATCATTTTCTCGAACGTTAAAATTTACATTGAATGAAAAAATTTCTTTTGACAGAGTTTAGCATAGAATAAAATTTAAAATATGATGTTGCTACTACAAAATAGAAAAGCTCTTTCTTTGCAGTAAGGTGAATTGCATTACTATACCTCTATACCAAACATATTAATAGACAAATTCAGTGCAAAGATAACTTTAAAACATGAGACTTTCTTGTGAAAGGAACATCATTTTAAAAATATAAGCAAGAAGAGAATTTTTTAACCCTGTGTCTTTTTCATAGAGTAATGTTGCATACAAACTGAAGATTGCTATAATGAAAAATCAATCAGTTTAATGGTTGACAAACTGACATGCAGATAAGAGTGTTCCTGGTGTTTTAATAAAGACCTATAGGCAAAACGAGATTCCATGACCTTAATATATGCAATTGTAAATATCTGCCAAAATATTGTAAAAATGAATGTATAATGAAGTAATAACTGAAGGAATCAAGTGAAAGGAAGCATGGGCTTACCTTCCCTACATTTTTCAAATTACAGAAATACACAAACAAAACTGAGAAAAATCTCTCTCCTCTCTCATTTGCACCAGTAGATTATGTAGGGGAAGAAAGTCCTCTAACTCATTTGCTATCTGGCCTTGGCATCATTGCCCCTCTTTTTGCCAAATTTTGTTTTTCAGATTCCCTTGCTTATTTTTAAAATTTTTATTTTATTGAAGCAATATTATTTTATAGCAGTGTATGACATTCAGAGTTGTATAAACACACCTCTTCATATATATGTCACTGGACACTCCTGAAAGAGGAAGTTAGGAAATGAAACTGTGAAACAGATGCCAGTACCCCAATATGGGCAGTATTAAAATTTAGGTACTGATGTCATTAGCTGTATCTGAAAAACACAGAGGTAAAAGAAGTCTAAACAGGAAGGATACTTTTACTTTGCTGCAAGTTCCAGGTGTGGACTGGAAGAGAGAATATATCACCTAGAGGGTATAGAGAGAAAATTGGAACGTTTGGCTTTTAAGAAAATTTTTAAAAAAGAGAGATAAAATGGAAAGGAGCAGAGACTGGAGACAAAGAGACTGACTTTTGGGTAGAGGAAAGTGACATGAGAATGGCAGGTGGTAAAGAGTAGCACAGTAACCAGGCTAGGCAGAAGCCCCCTGGAAGGGTGAGCTGATGGTGGCAAGGAGCCATAGTGGCCAGAAGAAGAGTGGCTGTTGTGGAGAGTGTGGCACCGCAGCAAGGTGGCATAGTGAGCTGGTACCTGGAGATGGCCAGCGATTTGGAAAGCTCATTCAGCAATTGTGGAAGAAATTTGAAGAGCCGTGGAGAAGTGGAGCAGAGCAGCTCGGAACACTGAAGAAGAGAAGATGCTGGAGAAAGACTGGAATTTGCAGAGTGCCTGACTCAGGTTTGGAGGGGCAAAGGGGTGCCATCATGGACATGTGTCTTTGGGAACTTTGGGACTGAAAATGGTGACTGGAGTAAGATAACTGGCCACTTGAGGCTTTGAGGACTTTTTGTTTTCCTTGTTGAATTTCCTTGTAAATAAACCTTGTTGTTAAACTGCATATGACTGGCTACTGCTATGTGCAGGTGGTATTGAAATTGGGTCAAAAGGGGTCCACATCACCTGCGTGTAGTAGTTACCACTCAAAATGCAATTTAACAAGGGATTTTATTTACAAGGGAATATTAACAGGGAAAACAAAATGTCCTTAAAACCAAAGTGGCCATTATCTTACCCTAATCACCATTTAGTCCAAAAGTCCCAAACACAAGAATGCGCCCCTTTGCCCCTCCAAACCTCAGAGACAGGCACTTTTGCAAAGTCCAGTCTTTCTCCCCTGTCTTCTTTTTGCTTCTTTCTCCAGTGATCCACGCTGCTCTGCTTCTCCAAGGAGCTTCAAAATTTTCCAAAAGTCAACTTTCCAAATCCCTGGTCATCTCCAGGTACCAACTTTCCATGTCACCTTGCTGCTGCAGTGCCACATTATCCACACTGGTCACTCTTCTCCCATCCACCATTGCTCCTTGACACCACCAGCTCACTCTTCCAGGGGGTTCCTGCCCAGCCTGGTCACTGGGCTACTCTTTACAAGTCTGCCATTCTCCTCTCTTCTCTCCCCAAAAGTTCTCTGTCTCCCTAGTCTCTGCTCCTTGCCTTTTTTAGCCTTTTTTCCTCTTTTTTTCCCCCTAAAAGCCAAAGGCTCCAATTGCCCTCTACACACCCTCAAGGTGATACATTTTCTCCTCCAGTGTCCACACCCGGAATTTGCAACAAAGTAAAAGCACCCTTACCCTGTTTATGCCAGTACCCTTTTACCTCTGTTTTCCAGACAGTTAATGGCATTAATGCCTAAATTTTAATACTGTCCATATTGGGGTCCCAGCTTCAGTATGAACCTGAGGGAACCTTGGTGGCAGAAACCGTGTTTTAAATGTGGCTTGTTGGTTGCAGGCTTCTGTCCCTATTTTGACTCGATTTCATAACCACATGTTTTTCTTATCGGATTCCTGTCCAATAGCACAGGCAAGTTGAAAGAGGCAAATTTATTTTAAAGAAACAAAGAGATAGATAGGAAACAAAAGAGATAAAAATGCAAGACTCCCTGAGAAAGGGAGGGGCAAGGAGATTACTACATGACTTCCCAAAATATCCTATTTAATAAATGTCTTATGAATATTCTAAGAACTCAGTCTTTAATTGTGATTGATTGAAGTAACATAATGTAGAAAACTTCTTTGCTCAGGTTTTACCCATAAACTCATTCTATTTTATGCTAATGTCATATCCATGCCTTGTTTCTGATAGAAAGTGAAGTCATTACTACCAGAAGTGACCAGCATTTTACCCCAATTACCCTTTAGTCCAAATGTCCCAAACACATGTCCAAGATGATGTCCTTTTCCAAACCTGAGGCAGGCAGTTTGAAAAATCCAGTCTTTCTTTTCCATCTCTTCTTTGTTTCTTCTCTCTTCAGCATTCTGAACTGTTCAGCTTCTCCAAGGTTCTTCAAACTTTTCCAACAAATACTGATGCAAAATCAGCTTACCAAATCCCTGGTTTTCTCCAGGTACCAGCTTTCCATGCCACCTTTCTCTGGTACCACGCACTTCCTTTGCCAAACCTGTCTTTGGTGGCATCTGGCCACATTCACCAGGCCTGCACTCAGCAGCCCCTGGTCACCCCCAGCTTGTCGTTTGGCATCCAACTCTACACTGGCTACTTCTCTGCTGGCCACTCTCCCACTATGGCTACTTGTCACCACCTGCTCACTCTTCCGGAGGTGGGGGAGGGGTTCCCACCCAGCCTGGCCACTCTGGCTCTTCTTTACAGGAGGAACCATCCTTGAGTCTCCCATACCGCATTCTGGGCAACTTCCAACCTCCACTTTTTGTGCGACCTTTTCACACTTCTCATTTCTTATGAGTCTTTCAGACCCCACACACCAGAACAGTATGACACCCAATAAAATTTTCAACTCTGTCACTGCCAGAGGCCCTGGCTGCCCCTCCAGCTGAGTCACCCCTTATCACTTCCATGGAACCCAGGTATGCATCTCCCTGGCATCTTCATATGTGGCCATGGTCTCTGAAATTTATTTTTCTAACGGTACATCTTTGTTTTTTTCCTTGTCCCTTCTTTGAGGTCTATTTACCTACCTAGCCTAGTCCTAGATGGTCATCTGTCCCAGAACCTCAGAAACAGGGTAGCTCAAGTCCCAAGTCTATTTATCAGTCCAACTGAGAAACAATCACATAAAAGGAAGGTTCCCCTCCCCTCCAATTCAATAAAAAAAATGGAATGCTCAGAACATAACAGATCAGAGCTGCTTTCAGAAAGATGAACTCAGTAATGGGGAAAAACTCAGTGGGCCTCAGTAGCCTAAAAAACCCCCTCAGTCAAGCAGCAAGAGACACAATGTGGAGACACCCAACAACAAAGTCTCCCACTCTTTGCCCACTGTACCCATATAAATACCCACATCTTGTCACCTCAGTTTGTTACCCATTTGAGAACCCTCTCTACTCAGAGAGATTTCCTACTCTTATTTATACCTATTAATAAATCTCTTGTTCTTCTGTAACTTTGGTCTTGATGATGAGTTCTACTTCCTTTTCTTTCACTTATCCTTCTGGAATTCCAAACAGTTTGCAGATTATTTTCTTTTTATATTATTTTATAATTCATTTTTTTTAACTTTCATCTTTTTTCTTTTTTTCTCAATCTGAATCATTTCAAAGATCCTGTTTTTTTGTTTTTGCTCCAGAGATTTTTTTTCTTCTGCTTGATGCATTCTCAATTTGATGCTTTCCACTGCCAACAGAACTGAACCATAGAGTAAGAGAGGGGGAGGAAGGATAAAACCAGGGAGGGAGATGGTACAAAATATTAAGATGGTTAACAAGTGTTAAGGACATGGGAGAACCTTGTGGTAGACAATGATGTAATGTATGTGTATGCAATCAATAAAAATAAAGAAAAAAAAGAAAAAAACTGAAAAGATGTTATTAAAAGACATAAATATTATATAATGATAAATGAGTTAGTCAATACACCAAAAAGACTTAACAGTTATTGCTATTTATTGAGAGTAGTTATTAAGTATGTACTAAGAACTCCAAAATATATATAGAAAATATTAGCACATCTAAAGGGAGAAATGTGCATCATCATAATAGTACACTTAACATCAATGGATAGAATACCCAGAGAAAACATCAATAAGGTAATGCTAGTGTTAAAAACCAGTAGCTAAGGTGGACATAATTATTATATATGGAACATTCTTCTAAAAACAGTGGAAACATACATTCCTCTAACATGCTGATAAAACATCCTCAAAGAGAGACCACATATTGAAACATGAAGAAATATTTCAGACTTACCTCAAGAATGAAGAAAAATCTCAAATAACAATCTAGCTGTACACCTGAAAGAACTAGAAAAAGGCAGCCAAAAGTCAGTAGAAGGAAAGAAAAAAAAAAAAACAGGGACAAAAAGCAATACAAAGATTATTGAAACATAGATCTAGTTCCTTTTTTTAATAAAAAACATAATTTATTTATATATAAATTTCACATCTTTGTAATCCCCAGGATTCATCCCCCCCACGAACATTCCCCCTCTGTCCTGCTGTGTTGTGTCCTTCAATTTCTTTGTTAGTTTTTTTTTACTTTTCTTCATAGCTTTTTGTTTATCTTTCCCAAGTCCCATATAATAGTGAATTCATTTTGTGTCTTTATCTTTTTGACTTGTTTCTGCTAATATGATTTCTTCTAGGGGTGTCCAGGTTTCCATAAATTCATCAAATTTGTCATTTTTAATTGATGAGTAATATTCCATTGTGTATATATACCACATCTTTTTCATCCATTCATCTGTTTTGGGACATTCAGTTTGTTTCCATGTCCTTGAAATTATAAATTGTACTGCAATAAACATCCGGGCACAGGTGTCCCTTTGTACCCATACTGAGCTCTCCTTTGGGTAGATTCCCAGAAGAGCGATTGCTGGGTCAAATGGTAGTTCCATTTTTATTAGTTTGAGGGTCCTCCACACCGCTTTCCACAGTGGTTAGACCAGTTTACATTCCCACCAGCAGTGTAAGAGTGTTCCTTTCTCTCCACATCCACGCCAGCACGTGTTGCCTGTTTTTTTGATGTGGGCCATTCTCACTGGTGTAAGGTGGTATCTCATTGTGGTTTTGATTTGCATTTCCCTGATTACTAGTGATGTTGAGCAATTTTTCATGTGCTTGTTGACCATTTGTATTTCCTCTTTGGACAAGCGTCTTTTTAGTTCTTCTCCACATTTTTGATTGGGTTTCTTGTTTTGTTTTTGTTTAGTTGTGTCAGTTCCTTGTGGATCTTCGTTATTAAACCCTTATTGCTCTTGTGGAGGGCAAAATTTTTTCCCATTACAATGGGCTTCTTTTAGTTTTTTCTGTTGTCTCTTTTGCTGTACAGTAGCTTTTTAGTTTGATGTAGTCCCATCTGTTTATGTTTTCCTTCATTTTTTTGCCACAAAGATCTAGTTCTTGAAAAGAATGAACAACTTTTAGTGAAACTGTCTACAAAAAAAATTTCAAAAATATAATCAGACATGAAAGAGATGTTACAACAAATATGTCTGCTTAGGATTAGCTTCCAAAACATATATTTCACAAGTGCTATTTATATGAACAATGAGAATAAAGTTATTAAAACAGATATATGCACATGCATTTCATAAAGGCAATGATAATCTCCACTGTTGAAAAAACAATTATGGCATAAAATTACTCTGAATTCATAAATTTTTCCAATATAGCTTCTAATTTATTTAAGCACTTATAATTCAATAATGGTTTTTGTTATTATAATATATATTATGAAAGAAGTTTATTATTTCTGCATGATTATCAGATTTGTTTGCTCACAGCTATTTTAGCAAGCTCTAGTACCATGTCATTCTTTTATTATTAAAGAAGGTAATAAAAAATCTGGATGTCAGTGTTAAATAAACTAAAGAAGACATATTATCCTTATATGAAACCATATATCTTTCATGTGTAAAGACTTTTGAGTCATTTTAAATCAAAAGTTAGAGAATATGAAAGGGGCAACAACTGTCTGGAAATTCTATAGTCAAGTAGATGACAGAGATGAATGCTTTTAAGAGGCATTGGTTTATGTTTCTCTATTAAGGAAAGAAATATAGATGACAAGATTATTCCATTTATTTCCAGCTGCTAAAATTCATCTAATTTGTAGTGTTTCTATGTATGCTTTGTTAATTAAATAAAAATATACACTTCAGCTGTTAGTCATTAGGATTGGTGAAGGTCTTGTGTTTTAATATCTCCTATTTAAGAAATGATGGTGCACTTTATATTTATCAGTTATTATAGAGTAATATAATTATTATGGGTATAGTGTCATTTATTTATCATGTCATTATTACTGAGAGAGATCATAGAGGTCATAATACATTGCAAGATGTAACTACTGCAGCTATAAATATTTGGGCAGCATTTTAGTTAACATATTTGACATTTCCTCAGTGTCTCTGGTTTGTGAAGTGCTCTCTTAGTGTAGACCTCCCGGATCACAAATAGGTTAGGAATTAAATGCTCTTAGGTAGCTTTGGACACCTATTAATCATGTGGATTCTGACAGTGTAAACTGGAAAGACTCTGACATGAGTAACACCAGGTTTTAGGGAGTACCCATTAAATTCATGCTGTTTGGTGGCAAAGATATATAAGCTCCAATGTCAGTGTACCTCAGGGGGAATCAGAAGAAATTAACTATTTTTTGTTTACTATATCATTGCATCAGGGGATAATGTGAACTTATACCAACAAAGAAAAATGAGGCCTTTCCATCTCAGTCCTGGAAGTGGAAATAATCCTGAAAAGTGCAAGTTTTGACTCCTTCAATGAATTAGTTGGCAGCAAACAAAAAAGGTTTTACAGAATTTTTCTTACAGTTTGACACATAGACAAAAGTGACTCTTTGTGAAATATTTGATCAAGATAGAGCACCAGTAGAAGATAGCTAGTATGAAAGAAATGAGCTCACTAACTAATAGAAGTAGTTTAAATTACTAGTCCTAATTTTTTAGTTTTACTTGCCATTGTATTACATGTCTTTATTTAGCATTTCTCTTAGACTTTTGTGGTATTTTTTCCTTTTCTACCCAGACCATCAAATAAATGGCCTTGATTTTAAAAATAATCAGTATATAACAGACAAGAGTTGGTATTTGGATTACAGAAAATATCGCTGAATAATTCGGTTTTTTTCCTCCAATAGTTGTAATATAAAATATATAGTGAGTTAGAAAAATGTTTCAACTATAAAATGCATAGAGGAAAACTTGGGCAAGACCCTCCATGAATTACACTTCAGAAATCCATTTCTGGACACATCTACAGCTAATTAAAAAATGAAGGAAAATATAAATAGCTAACACTACATCAAACTGAAAAGCTTCTGTACAGCCAAGAGATGACAGACAGGAAAGAAACCTAACCGACTGGGAAAAAATGTTTTGCCCTCCAAACAAGTGATAAGGGTTTGATAATAAAGATACACAAAAAAATTCACACAACGAATACAAACAAAAAACCCAGTTAAAAAAATGAGGAGAACTAAAAGAACACTTTTCCAAAGAGGAACTACAAATGGCCAACATGCACAAGAAAAAATGCTCAACATCACTAGCAATCAGGAACCACAATGAAATACCACCTTACACCAGTAAGAATGGCCCACATCAAAAAAAATGAACAACAAATGCTGGTGTGGATGTGGAGAGAAAGGAGCACTCTTACACTGCTGGTGGCAATGGAAATTGGTCCAACCACTATGGAAAACAGTGTGGAGGACCGTCAAACTAATGAAATGGAGCTACCATTTGACCCAGCAATCGCTCTTCTGGGAATCTACCCAAAGAAAACCTCAATACTTACACAAAGGGACACCTGTTCTTGGATGTTTATTGTAGCACTATTTATAATTGCAAGGACATGGAAACAGCCCAAATGTCCCAAAATTGACAAATGGATGAAAAAGATGTGGTATATACGCACAATGGAATGTTACTCATCAATTAAAAATGACAAATTTGATGATTTTATAATAACATGGATGTACCTAGAAGAAATCATATAAGCAGAAACAAGTAAGAAGGAAAAAAACAGAAACCAAATGGTTTCACTAATATATTGGATATAGGAAAAACAAACAAAAGGCCAGGAGGAAAAGTCAAAGCAATCTAACAACCAAACTAAAGTACACAACTGGGGGTGGTGGGGTGGGTGGGAGTGGTCAGGGAGGGGAGGTGGTGGGTGAACCCCAGGGAATACAAAGCTGTGAAATATATATATGCATATATATATATTATTTTTTAAAAAGAAAAAAACCTGTTTCAAAGTTATAAATTGATGTTAGTTTTGCTTATAAAGGGATTGATAATATTATTATATCCAAGGAAAATATTTACATTCAAAGAGTTAATAGATCCACAATGAAGCTTAAAAATATAAAAAGTTACCTTTTAAAAAATTTTATTGAACATCTTGAAGGTTATATATAAAATCTGTTCTTGAGAAGCTTATGTTTTATAAGAAATGTAAATAGAGAAAAGTATTAATACAATAGGTTAAGTGCTATTGCGAACATCAACCCATAGCACTTTGGGACCAGAGTGGAAGAGCACCTAACCCAATCTGGAACTTTATAGGTGAGGATTCTTGAAGTCTATTACAGAAGAACACATACAGTGTGAGGATTCTTGAAGTCTATTACAGAAGAACACATACAGTGAACCACATACATAGGATGAGTTCAAAACATTCACATTACTAAAGAAAAGGGTGACGATAAGAGTAACAGAGAATTTGTTGGTAGAAAGTTCAAAAATAGCATGATATGGCATACAATTATTGGAGTTAGTGCTACTGGAGTAAAAAGAGGGAGGATGGAAAGAATCAGGGGATAGATTCTGACAACATTAGATACCAGGATCTGAAGCCTGTCCTTCATCCTTGGGTGATTTCTCACACTGGGATTTAATTTAATCTGCATGGTAAATAATTTGAACTGCAGAAATTCAAAAGATAATTAGAGACTACTATGAACATCTATATGCAAACAAATACAGAAACCTGGAGGAGATGGACAAATTCCTAGAACAATAAAGTCATCCAAAATTGAACAAAGAAGAAATAGAAAACTTAAACAGGTCAGTCACAAGCAGTGAAGTTGAGGCAGTCATCAGAACTTGCCCTAAAAACAAGAGCCCAGGTCCAGATGGTTTCACAAATGAATTCTACCAAACTTTCAAAGATAAACTAACACCGGTACTGTTAAAACTCTTTCAAAAAATTGAGAAAGAAGGAAAGCTACCAAATACCTTCTATGAAACAAACATTACACTAATTCCAAAACCAAATATAGTGAAAAGAAAGAGAACTATAGACCAATCTCCCTAATGAACACAGATGCAAGAATTCTAAAAAAAAATCCTGGCAAACCGAATCCAACATTGCATAAAAAGGATTATCCATCATGACCAAGTGGGATTCATCCCAGGGGCACAGGGATGGTTCAACATCTGAAAATAAATCAACATAATCTATCACATCAACAAAGAGAAAAACAAAAACCATATGATCCATATGATCCAAACAGAAACCATATGATATCAATAGATGTGGAAAAAGCATTCAATAAAGTTCAGCATCCTTTCATAATGAAAGCCCTGGAAAAAATTGGTTTGAAAGGAACATACCTCAACATAATAAAAGCTACATATGACAGACCCACAGCAAATATCATCCTTGATGGGGAAAAACTGAAACCATTTCAATTAAGGTCTGGAACCAGGCAAGGATGCCCACTCTCTCCACTCCTTTTCATCATAGTTCTGAAAGTCCTAGCTAGGTCAATAAGGCAAGAGAAAGACATAAAAGGAATCCGAAAAGGGAAAGAAGAAATAAAGCTATCATTATACGTGGATTATATGATACTCTATGTAGAGAACCCAGAAAAATTGACAGAAAAGCTAATTGAAATAATAAACCAATTTAGTAAGGTAGCTGGATACAAAATGAACACACAAAAGTCAATAGCATTCATATATGCAAAGAGTCAATCAGAAGAAGAAATTTTTAAAAACACACCATTTACCATTGCACCAAAGAAAATCAAATACTTGGGAATAAACCTAACAAAAGAAG
Source organism: Uropsilus gracilis (assembly GCA_004024945.1). Lineage (NCBI taxonomy): Eukaryota > Metazoa > Chordata > Mammalia > Eulipotyphla > Talpidae > Uropsilus > Uropsilus gracilis. The sequence goes on from PVHY01009020.1 coordinate 12,309, forward strand.
TAAAAGACCTATACAAAGAAAACTATAAAACATTCTTAAAAGAAATAGAAGATGATGTTAAAAAATGGAAAGACATGCCCTGTTCATGGATTGGAAGAATCAACATTATCAAAATGGCCATACTACCAAAGGCAATCTACAGATTCAATGCAATTCCAATAAAGATCCCAATGACATATTTTAAAGAGATAGAACAAAAATTCCTAAGATACATATGAACAACAAAAGAACTCCAAATAGTCAAAACCCTTTTGAAAATCAGAAGAGAGAGTGAAGGTATAACTAGTCCAGACTTCAAACTATACTACAAAGCCATAATAGTTAAAACAGCATGGTCTGGTACACAAACAGACCAATGGGTCAGAACTGAATACCCAAAAATAAAACCACACATATATGGTCAACTAATCTTTGACAAGGGGGCAAAAAACATACTCTGGATGGAACTAGAAAGATTCATATTAGCAGAAATAAGTCAAAAAGAAAAAGAGAAATACAGGATGGTCTCATTTATATGATGGATGTAGGGTAAAACAAACAACGAATAAGAAAAAAATAAAGACAACCAATGGGATTGAACAATGGAGTGAGAGAGGAGAGGGAAGAAGGCAGGGGAGGTGAAGAGCACAAAATATCAGGATGGTTAACAGTTGTTAGCAAAGTAGTAAAGCCCCGGGGTACACAACATTGCAATAATGTAATATAAATATAAATACACTATATATGCAAATTAAAAAATTAAATTAAATTAAAAAAATATAAAACAGTAAAACAGATATCAGAACAGCTTTCTAGACATGGAAGCCACTAATCTGATTGTACTCCAGGTGGGGAGTAACTACACCAGATGAGAATGAACTCAGCCTCAGACTGGGTAAATTGAGTAACTTGTTTGACACGTTAATAGTAGAAATACTGCATTTAAAGCCAAGCACATGTGCTGCGAAAAAAGAAACAGTGCATCTACACATGGAGTTTGCACCTGCTTCTTCACATCTGTTAATCATTAGGTTGGAAATTCAAGGAGCCCAGATGTGAGCAAGTATAGCAGGTTATTTGGTAAGATGGATAGCCCAGATTTGTTTTTTTTCTTCTCATCAGAGAATGAAAAAGATAACTTTTCTTGACAGTGATGTATAGTCCTATGCTATATCTATTACATTGTTTTTAAAAATATACTTTCAGATAATCAAGAACCAAGAGAAAATGTACCAAGGGAAAATATCAACAATTAAAAGAAAAGAAAGGACTTTAAGTGAGGTTTTGTACTTTATGTATAATGCTTGTTGGGAAAGTGGGTTAAATTCTTCAAACCTTATCTAAAAATTTTACATAATGGTAGTTACTTCACAAGACAGAGATTAAAAATTTTACATAATGGTAGTTACTTCACAAGACAGAGATTAAATGAAATAACTTGTGTATAAATAAGAATCCAGATGATAATACCTAATATGTCAATCAATAAGAAGTGATATCATAAATTCTATGCAAATATATCTACACATAATATGATTAAAGTCTTCCTTTGAAAATATGTCATATCACTGTTAGCCATTATTAAACATATTTTAAATACTTCTACATTGAAGTATTTCAGAGTTCATTGACCGTCAATATTTAAAATGCTCTATGACCATTCCCTGGAAAATCGCACAAAGGTGACTCATAAGACATTGCCATATAATTGCCTGTTGCTTGTATACAGGTTTCAGTGGTATGATTCCATCTTAAAACTATCCCCATGCAATGAAAATCAACTACTTATTTTTCCCCCAATTTTCAATTCCCTTTGAATCTAGACCTGCCTTATACTGCCATCTCCTGGAAGCACTTGGTTTTGAACAACTTCCCCATTGCTTTTTAAGAGCAATATCAGATCAATATCTACATGTTGATTTGATCTCACTGATGTCTTTCTTTTTCTTTCTTTCTTCTTTCCTTTCTTCCTTCCTTCCTTCCTTTCTTCCTTCCTTCCTTCCTTCCTTTCCTTCCTTCCTTCCTTCCTTCCTTCCTTCTTTCCTTCTTCCTTTCTTCTTCCTTTTTTTGGTTATGCACAAAGTAGTCTTTGAGAATTAAGTATTTATATTTTCTGAAATGTTGCATAGATTCATTCTTGAGCAGTGGGATAAAGAGGTATTTAAAATAAAAAACAGACATAGTTTTTTTTTCTGTAACAATTTCAGCTGTTGTAGGGTGAGCTTTTCAGTGTTTTGCCTTTCTATCATTAGCCTCTATGACTAGTACCTGTGGTATTGTACCCTTCCAATGATTGTACATTGCCAGGGCCCAGTGGGTGTGCGCATGTGTGAGTGGGCACACCTGGACCTGGGAGACAACGCTAAAAGGATAGCATCACCCTGGGGGAGGGGAGAGTTCAAGAAAAAATGGACTGGAGAAAGACCAAGCCTGCCTCATAGCCCCCCTTTCCGCCTCTGGCCCTGGCCCTTCCCTGTCCCACCTTGAATGATCTAACTCTTAGAACCAGTAGAGAACCTACACAGGTTGGCCTGCTTGTGCACTACAGCTGGCTATAAGGCAAAATGAAGTAAATATAATTTTATATTATTATACCTAATATAGTTGAAATACACTAGATTATTGTAGATGATTGTAGAGAAGATTCTCAATGAAAATGAGAAATTATATATTCATCCTGTTAGAACTTGTTTTCAGATGATGGCTCATAAAAGTTTGACAAACTAGAATAGCAAGATTGGGAGTTCAAAGATTGCAATTCTAGATCTTATCTTAGTACTTATATATCCCTTTCAAGTAAATACCTCTTCCTGGATCTCAGCTTCCATGTATTGCATAATAATGGAGTGGAATTAGGTGATCTTTATGCCCACTAAGGTTCTCACATTCTGGGGTTTTATGTAAGGTCAAGATGATACTGCACTTAATCATATCCCAAGGGATGAATAGAGTTATCAAAGAAGTGTTGCTGATCTTAAATAAGTGGGTAGGAAGTAACACACATAGATTTACCTATAATTGCTTTGCAATGAAAGATCGATCTATCTATCTATCTATCTATCTATCTATCTATCTATCTATCTATCTATTTTTTTTTTTGACATTAGGTCTTACTACGTTGCCTGGGGTAGTCCTGGTCCTGCGAATTCAAAGCGATCCCCAGTCTCAGCCTCCCAGGTAGCTGGGATTACAGGTGTCCACCACAGCACCTGGCTGCTTTTTCGAGAACCAGGTCTTGCTATGTTGCCCAGGGTAGTCTCAAACCTACAAACTCAAGGGATTCCTGTCCTCTTGCCTCCCAGTGCTTGGATTATAGGCTTGTGCCACCACGCCTAGCTGAAAGATATTTCTAATAATGGTTATATTGTGAAATTTGACTATGATTATCTTACATCAAATATAGATTTTTTTTGGTTCTGTTTGGAAGTTACTGCCTTTTATGTTTCTTTTTACTATGAGGAATGCTGCTAACTGGACAAAGGTCAACCTTATTCATTGACAGCTAGCTGGGAGATTATTTTCAAGAGTCAAAGATCTAAGAGACCTGTGAGTTGAAACATTGTTGGGCCCTTATAAAATGTGTATGCTAACATGGACATGAAGCCTTTTTGTCAACTAAAGCCTTCATTTGAAATTTTCAAAATCATTTTCCTAACAGAGTGAACTAGGAATGCTGCAGTGAAAAAATGGGCTTGTCTCCCTGTACCACCTCACCATCTAGATTTAACTACTTAGTTTTTGTTTGACCTCACTTGAGATTAGAGATGTCTCTAAGAAAGATTAAAAAATTACATTATTCATGGACCATGAGGAGGACAGGAGAAGAGGTAGATTAAGATAATCCTTTGTAGTTTTCCTATTCTTAGACAATTATCAGAAATCTAAGGTTAGGAATTTAGTTCACAGAAACCGCTTTTCCACTGTATAGTTTTTGCTTACCAAAATGATTACTTTCAATAAGAAACCTATATTGCTTTAAACTCTAATTTTTTACAAGTCAATAAGCTGTTTAGAAAATTTTCTTACCACCCAGTAAGCCTCCTTTATAGCTTACTAGAAAATTTCAAGTAATTTTGACAAAACTAAGTGAGCCTGACCCCAGAAGTCTCAATTAGAGAGTGTGATCAGAAGAAGAGACCAGTGTATTTAGAGGAAGAAAAGTCTCCATGAAGCGGGAATTGATTCAGCTTACTCCACATTCAATTTTTTTGTGGTGACTGGTTAATACTGAATTATTTGTCTGACTAAACACCTAAAAGGCAGACACCAAATTTCTAAATTATTCAAGACCTGATTCCAGATACTTGCTTCAATTCCTCACATGGACAAAAAGGTAAGGTCTGCAAAACTATTTGCACAGAATGAAGAAAGAGTAAGGTATAGAGAACAAAAATAAGTAGACTCCCTGGTCTAGGGCCACTGCTGTCACTGGTTCTACCCAGCCTTTTTAGTTATCTAGCCAATGAGCCAGAAAAGTTGTGGTTACCCTAGGGTGATTATAGCCAAAGCACCTGAACGTATACTGGATTTCAGTGGACGATAACAGAAAAAGACAGATAAAAGGAACTCATGCACAAGGGAGCCAACTTGGTAAAGGGGAGAATATGCCTGGCTCTTGTGTTAGAAAGTCAATCAGACTTGTGTTAGAAAGTCTATTTCCCCTTTGTCATATGTACCTGCAGCTCCTATGAAGAAATGGGGATAGGAGCTTCTTCTTAGGACGTAGATTTGTAATTACTGAGTCTACCACTCAGTTAATATTTCCACGAAATGGCTTTTAGATAGAACAATTATGGTTCCTTCCATATTTTCAAATCCTTGGCTTACAAAGTAAAACTCAAGTTAGACTCTAAATATCGAATATAGGTGACTACATGTTGACCACTTATTTTATTTTTAATTGATTGTACATATAGAAATCACTCAGTTTTTGAAACTACAGGCTTCTACACGTGAGAATGTTCATCTCTACGTTTAAGGCAGCCTAACCTTTTATCAAATGTTCTCCAATTCTCACTTATTCAGACCTGACACATGAATGGCACCCCAAATTTAGGGAGACTTCACAGACTCCTCAAATTGAGGGAGTTCAGACTGCCTCCCAAATGTGTAAAGGCAAGGGCTTCAGCATGCATGCAGGGGTAACTTAACTTACACCAAATCTAAAGACTAGGGGAACATGGTTTTCCAGTTCAATGTTCATCTCCTCAAAAGTAAATCCATGAGACAGAGAAGAGCTGTGCCTCTCCTGAGGAGGACATGGGGAGTTTCTGGGAGCTACTGAAACTCTCCATCATCCTCATAGTTAGGTGACTGTCCTCAGTAGGAGGGGCAGAATGCCACCCAGGATGCCCCAGATCCCATTCTTACAGTGTAGGTAGGTTAGTTCTGGCATGCTGCTGGGCCAACTGCTCTGTCCCTTGGACGTCAGAGTTGTGGTGGGGGGAGCCAGAGTGGTGCTCAGCTACTGGCTCTGGCTCACGAAATTATGACTGAAGACCAGTTTCAGCTTTCCTTAGGCTATAAAAGGAAACAATATGAGGAAAAGAAAAGTGATTTAATTTGTTGGCAAAGTGAAAAGGGCAGAACACTTGTGTCTGAAAGACCACCATCCCACTTATTGGCAGGGGTATTTATCCAGAGTTACAAGGGAATAGAAGTGGGAAATTGAGCTAGAGTTAACATGTCCATCTTTGTGAAGCAGGCATTTGGATATTTTGGGGTGATTCTGGTTGGTGCCAGCTTGCTTTGTTATTACCTGTTGGTGAACATTTTCAATGATATCTTCTTAAGGATGATCTTTCCCCCTCAAAATGTAAGAAAACAATGTGGCTAGATATGGAGGGTCTGGTGGGACATGAGGAAAAATGTCCTCTTATCACTGCATCATTTCTGTTTCAAGAGCACAGTTACAATGGAATTGGAATGCTCTACTATGAGTTCTGACAAAAATAAGGAAGGTATATACAATTCAAGGTGCACTTACATAGAGGAAAAAATGCTATTACAATCAGCTACAGGAAGAAAAAGTTATTAGAATCTGTTACTTTGCACAGGTTAGAGATGTCAAGATTGTAACTACAGAAATTTGTAATTTAATGAACTTGGATATGGAAAGAAAGAGAGAAGCTTGGCTGCCAGGATCAACTGAGATCTCATTGTTGAAAGTGATAACATCCCAAGACATTTTTTATCATCAAACTCCAAATTACAACAAGGGTAAGAGAGCAATAAATCAGTTTTAAGACTATCTAGGGGAGGTCTAGAGCCACCAGAGGGCAGCGCTGAGAAAAAGTGTGTTGTGTCTGAATAGGCATGCTCAAGTATGCAGTGCACCTGAGTACATCTAGTGCACAGCCTCTGAAGTTGGGACAATTCTCCTCAAAGAATTGTACCCAGTTATGGAGACTTTTGATGATCCTCAAATTAACTTCCTAGAGCTGCCACAACAATAACAATAACTGGGTGGCTTACAATAACTGAAATTATATTCTCAGCTATAGAGGCTAGAACTCCAAAATCAAGCAGTCATTAAAGCTAGGCTTCTTCTGAGACTTTGGGCAGAATCCATTCTTGCCTTTTCCTAGATTCCGGAAGTAGTGTCCATCTTTATATTTCTTGCTTTACAACTGCATTACTCCAATCTCTATCATTGTTATCACAGAACATTCTATGTACCTTGCTCTGTGTCTTCTCAACTTATAAGAACGTCAGTCATATTAGATTAGGGGCCATCCATAATTCAATGACATGTTTTAATTTTAATATTCATGTCAAACAGAATTTTCTTTTTCTAAATTGAAGTAATATTGGCTTACATTACTGTTTGTGTATTAGAAATATAGAATATCCTACCTCAGGTTTTACCACATTACCAACACCACTAGGACACCCATAGTCTGTCACCAGAGTTCATTGTGGTCCCTCTCCAATGTGCTTTTTCACCCTTTCCTCCTCTCTCTCTGGTAGCCAGTTATATAGTAAGCTTTCTAGGGTTAGTTCCTAGTTTGGCTTGTTATGGCACTTTGGCTTCTCTATATAGCATGTATAAGTTGGACATCATCCGTATTTATCTTTCTCCTTCTGACTTATTTCACATAGCATCATCCCCTCCAGCTCCAAGTATGTTGCCACAAATGGCAAGAGTTAATATTTTTTGATAGCTGAATGTTATGCTCTTGTGTATATATATGTACATCTTCCTGATCTACTCACCTGTATTTGGGAGCTTTGATTGTTTCTGTAGCTTGGATATTTTAAGCAGTGTTGCAACAAACAGGTTTTCCTTCAAATTATGTTCTTGCATTCTTTAGGAATATACTGAAATGGAATTCTTAGATGGTAAAGCAGGTTCATTCTTAGTCTTTTGAGAAACCTCTGTACTATTTTCCATAGGTGGGGTGTAAGAATCTACCTCCCTATCAATCAAGCATGGCATCTCTTGTTTTTCAACATCCTTTCTAGCACTTGTTAATTTTGTTCTTTTTGATACGGTCCATACTTGCAGGTATGAAGTGAGGTAGTGTCTTTGTTTTTATAATAGCCAGAAGTGCAGGTTTATTATATTTTAAAAAGGGAAAGGAGAAGATGCACAAATGCAAGTGAGCAGAAAGAGCTGCCTCTCCAAAGTTTGTTAATAAAGACACCTGCATAGACACAGGTGGGTAGAAGAGCTGCTTATTAAGGTTTTGATTTGCATGTCCCTGATGATCACTGATGATTAACATTTTTTCATGTGCCTGCACATTCCTTAGGGAATTGACTATTTAGTATCTCTGTCTATTTTTTGGTCTATTTTTGTGATAGGGTTCTGTTTTTTGTTGTTGTTGTTTTTTTTTTTGCTGTAGTGCATGAGTTCTTTGTAAGATATGCAAATTTCCTTCCTGATATATAATATGTAAATGTTTTCTCCCATTCAGTAGGGGTTTTTAAAGTATGGGTTATTTGGCTATGTGAAAGTTTTACAGTTTGGTGTAATTCCAATATTCTTATTTGTTTCCCTAGATATTGGAAACAAATTCACAAAGAAAACTCAAGTATGGAGTATTTTTGCATTTATATTCTTCTATGATTTTGTTGTTTCAGGTCTTACATCAAAGTCTTTTATCCACTTATAGTTGAATTTTGTGTATGGTATGAGATAATGATTCAATTTAATTCAATTTCTTGTGGTTATTCAGCTTTTCCAACATCATTTACATTTATTGAAGAGAATTTACTTGCTCCAGTGTGCATTCTTGGTTCTTTTATCATATATTAATGTCCATATAGACATGGGCTCTCAATTTCATTGATCTGTGTGTATGTTTTTGTTGCAGTGCCATACAATCTTGATTATTATAATCTTGTAGTACAGTTTGAAGTCTGGAACTGTGATGCCATCATTCTCTCCTCTTGTGTCATGATTGTTTTGGCTACTTGGGGTATTTTGTGATCCTATTAGAACTTCAGTATTGTTTGTTCACTTGTTTGAGGAATAGCATTGAAACAGACAGCAACTGCATTGAATTTGTATATTGCTTTGAGTAGGATGACCATTTTGACAACGTTATGTCTTCCAATCCATGAATAGGTTTTATCTTTCCATCTCTTTTCTGTTTCTTTTCACCAAATCTATTTCTTTCTGTAATCTCATTACCTTCTTTGTTTAATTTACTCCTTGATATTTATTTGGTTCAATTGTAAATGGTACCATTTTCTTAATTTCTTCTTTTTCTACCTCATTGTTTGGAATACAGGAAGGCAAATAATTTTTATGTATTTTTATAGCATGTTGATTTGCTGAACTTACTTGCTTCAATTAACTTTCCTTTGCAGTCTTCAGGGATCTCTATGTATATTATGTTACCTACAAATAATAACTATTTCTTTTTTCCCTTTATGAATTTTATTTGATATCTAGGATAAAGGTAGCCAGCTCTAATTCAAAGCCTGTATCTTTCATTCTAATTATAATGGGTTAGAAAAGCATGAGGTTTCTAGTGGAGAAACTACTCTATGAAAGTGAGTAAATATTTTTTATTTATTTTTAAAATTTATTTATATATAAATTTCACATCATTGTAAACCCCTCCACCCAACCTTCCCCACCATTCCTTTCCCTTTTCCCCCTGCCTGAAGTTGTGTGCTTCAGTTTGGTGCTTAGCTTGTCTTGACTTTTCCTCATGGCTTTATTTTTTTCCTATATCCCATATATTAGTAAAACCATTTGGTTTCTGTCTTTTTCTTTTTGACTTGTTTCTGCTAAAAGTGAGTAAATCTTTTAACGTTTCATGTCTGTAAAACCTAGATAAGGCTATAACTATCTTGAATCTGAGCAAGATATGAGATCAAACAATAAGGTCCCTAAACATATGTAAGATGGAAAGGGCCTCATGTAGGATATGCAATCTGTTTCCTAGAAAAGCTTCATGTGCATAATAAAGAAGTTGTCTTAAGATGTAAACTGGAGGGGCAAAAAACATACAATGGAACAGGATAGTCTTTTCAACAAATGGTGATGGGAAAACTGGACTGCTACTTGCAAGAGAATGAACCTAGACTACTCCCTCGCACCCTGCACAAAAATCAACTCGAAATAGATAAAAAAAAAAAAAACCTTGTATCTAAGACCTGAAATCATAAAATATATAGAAAAAAAGATGGGCAAAACACTCCAATACTTACACTTCAGAACCTTTTTCAGGACACTTCTACAAATGCTAAAAAAATGAAGGAAAATATAAACAGCTGGAACTACATCAAGCTCAAAAGCTTCTGTACAGCAAAAGTGACAACAAACAAAACAAAAAGAAATCCAGCTGAATGGGAAAAAGTTTTTGCCTTCCATACAAGTGATAAGGTTCTGATAACAAAGATCCACAAGGAACTCACAAAACTTAACAAAAACAAAGAAAAAAACCCAGTCAAAAAATGGGGTGATAACTAAAAACACTTCTCAAAAGAAGAAATACAAATGACCAATAGATATATGAAAAAAATGCTCCAGATCACTAATAATCAGGGAAATGCAAATCAAAACTACAATGAGATATCATCTCACACCAGTAAGAATGGTCCATATTAAAAAAAAAATGGGCAACAACAAATGCTGGCATGAATGTGGAGAAAAAAGGACTACTTGTACACTGCTGGTGGGAGTGCAAACTGGTACAGCCACTGTGGAAAGCTATGTGGAGGCCACTTAAACTCCCATTTGCTCCAGCAATCCCACTTCTAGGAATCTACCCAAAGGTAATAAAAACTTTAATTCATAAAGATACCCAGATGTTTAATGCAGCATTACTTGCAGCAGCCAGGATATGAAAACAACCCAAAAGCCCCAAAATGGATGGTACAGAAAGCTGTGGTATAGTACACAATGGAATATTATTCATCAATCAAAAAAGACAAACATATATGTCATTTGCAGCAAAATTGATGGAACTAGAGGGACTTGTGCTGGCATAAATAAGCCAGAAAGAAAAAGAGAAATATTGGATGGTCTTACTTATATGAGGGGTAAAGGGAAAACAAACAGACAAGAAAAAAATGAAACTAACTTTCAGCAGAATTGAAGCACAGAGCATGAGAGGGGAAGGGGGATTTGGGGGGTGAAAGAGTCACAAAAGATTAAATGATGTTTCACAGGTGATAAGGTTGAAGGTGATGGGAGAACCCTGGGGTAGATAACGATGTAAAAAAAAAAAGAAAGAAATTGTACACACATAATATATAAAAAAAATAAGAAAAAAATGACATAAATTCTAAAAAAGAAAAGAAGTATACTGGTGTAGGTTAGTAAATTTTCCATTGCCTCATGATTTAAACTTCAAGTATGGAGTGATACATCAGGTTTTTCATAATGCTTTGTGACATCTGTTTAATAATATGTTCAACAATAATTGTTTAGGACAATCATGTCCTTATTTTTTGTCTCATTGATGTGTCCATTTGTGATAGTGTGCTCTTGAAATCTCCAACTACATATGTATTTTCTCTACTGTACATTTTCAGATTCAATAGCAATTGTCTGATGTATTTGGTGCTCCTTTATTTAATGAATATGTACTGATGAGTGTTACAGCTTCCTGTTGTATTGTTCCCTTGATCATTATATACTGTCCATTCTTGTCTCTTGTTACTTTCTTAAAGGTAAAGTCTATTTTAGCCCATATAAGTATGGCTGTTACTGCCTTTCTTTGCGTGATGTTTGCTTGCAGATTATTTTCCTTTCCTTTCCTTTAAGTTTATATTTATCCTTAGTAATTAAATGTGTTTCTTGGAGGCAGTAGATGGTTGGATTCTATTTCCTTATCTAAATCTGTACTTTTTAATGGTAGTTTATTACATTGATGTTTAGAATGATTTTTGATGTGCAAATGTCCATCACTGCCATTTCTCCCCTAAATTTATGCTTCTATTTGATTTCATATTTATTTCTTTGTGTTTGTTCCTAACTTTGGTTTAGATCCTAGGGCTTCTGTTAATATTTTTTTTTGCAGGGGATGAAAACTCTTTGAGATTGTCTTTGTCTGAAATCATTCTTATCCATTGCTTATAAAGAAAGGAGTGCCTTACATGGTAGAGTACACTTGTCTGGAGTATTTGAATATGTCATTTCATTCTCTTCTTATCTGTAGTGTTTCTTTGGAGAAATTTCATATTGGTCTAATTGGTATTACTTTATAGGGGATCTGTTTTTACAAACTCATCAGCTTCATAATTTTTTTTTGCTTTGGACTCGAAAGTTTTACTATTATAAGGCTTGTTGTCTCTTTATCTATGTGACTTTCTTTATCTAGGTAGCTTGGTGTTCTTTTTACTTCTTGTTATTTCTATGTTCACTTCCTTCTTCAAGTTTGAAATGGTTTTCTCCACTATTTCCCTAAATAGCTTCTCAGTTCCCTTCTCTCTCTCTTCTCTTCCTGGGATTCCTATGATTCTTGTATTTCCTTTCAAATGGTGTCAGAAAGTTCTCAAAATGTTTCTTCATCCTTTATTATTTGTTTCTCTTTCTATCTTGCTACTCTCCTCTTTTTATCTTAGAGATCACATATTCATCCTTGTATTTGATTTATTCCACTCTATGACTTTCTCCTACATTTTTTTTTGCTTCCTCCCATAGCTCTGTTATTTTTCTTGTTTTAAAGTGTCTGTTCTAATATTTTGTTTGTTGAGTGTGTTTCCCATAGCAATCACTTCCTTTTCTGAGTTTTTGTTGCATTGTTTCCAGTTTTCTTAATCATGGCCACCTTATATAGTATATCTAATAGATAAAGAAGTTCTGCCAAGACTTTTGGTTTGATTCTGGAGTTTTGTTTTCTCTCTGTGGCATGTTTCTGTTGAGTGCTTCCATGGTTATTTGTATTTTACTTCTCACCACTGCTTACTTTGGATTTGCACTGCTCTAGTTGGGTCTTTGTTGTGTATGAGTCCTCCTTTTCCATTCTTCTGGCCATTTATTTGATGGTGGGCACAGTACTAGGGTCTTGTATGATGTGGGGTAATGCTAGAGCCTCCCTCAAAACACTTCTGGGCTTTGTTTTGGAGAGCCCTGGATAGAGAGGTCAAGTCACTGGGACTTCACCCCACCAAGAATGACAGCTCTCGGCTGTTTCTAGTGTCTGGGAGGGTGGGGGGTTGCTGTAGATCCTTGATATAGAGCTATGTCCTATGTGACCGAGACTGCTGTGTGAGTCTGTTCCCAAGGTGCAGGTGACTGAGAGAAGAGAGTAATACACTTTCCGGGTGTGACTGATGATATATGTGAATGACTTAGACCTGTTCAGCACAATCTGGGCACACATTTGCTTCGAAGGTGCTGGTGGCTGGTCCTGGATTCAGGTGTGCTTACTGAGGGACAGGAGATCAGAGGACAGTTCTGACAATCCCCAATCTGTAGCAAGACTGTATGTGGCCCAAGGTCTGCCTCTGAGATGCTGATAGCTGAGCACTGAGCGGGTTATCCTTCCCAAGTGTGGCTGGGGACCTGTGGTGAAGGGCTGGGTCCTACAAGGACTGAACTGGTGTTTGTGTCTTCTCCCAAGTTTCTGATGGCTGGACATTTAGTGGGATCTTTCCCTGGGTGATGCTGGTTGCCCATGGTAAATGGGTAGACCCTGTAAGACCTGGTCTGAGTTTTGTGTCTGTTCCTGAAGTCCTGGTAGCTAGACCTGGAGTCAGGATGCTTACTTGGGGTTGTTCAAGATCACTGATATAGAGCAAGGTCTTGCATGGTCCAGGCTGGAGTGCTTGACTGCACTGAGGTTCTGGTGGCTGAGCTCTGAGTGAGATGCACTTCCTCAATGCAACTGTGACCCTGCAGTGAAGAGCTAGTCCCTGCAAGTCCAAACTGGAGTTTGCAGCTGTTCCCATGTTACCAATGACCAAACTGAGTCACATGCCTTTCTCAGATGCAGCTGGGAATCTGCAGTAAAGAGCTGGATACTGCAAAGCCCATAATGGGGCTTACATCTGCTCTGAGGCTGAGACAATAACTATGTTTTAATCTCACCTTAACTATAGCTTCACTTGGTACTTAATATGTATATGGTGGGAGAGAGAAGTAGGTGATGGCATGAATTTCTGTCAACAAGAACAAATTTCTTTATTCTCTTTCTGTTTTTCTAAATTCCTTTTCTGATGTAACAGATTACCATGAACTTGTTGACTTAAAACAATACCCATTTATTTTCTTTATTGTTAGTGATACTGAAAATTTATCTTTAGTATGTTAAGACTGGACTGATATCAAGGTGTCAGCAGGCTTACTCCCTTGAGAAGTTCTAGATGGGAATCAGTTTTTATCTTTTTGTTTCTGATGGCTACTGGCAATCTTTGAATTTTGGCTATATCACTCCAGTCATTAAAACTCTGTTTCATTTTTATACTACTGCTTCTTCTGTGTGTGTCAAATCTCTGTCTCATTCTTATAAGGATATGTTTTTATATTCTGTACCTACCTCAATAATGGAAGATAATTCATTACTCAAATTCATAAACTTGTCCAGATCTGCAAAGTTTGTTTTCCTAAATAAATAAACTTATAAATAAATAACATTTACAAGTTTCAGGGATTAGGACCTTGTATTTTGGAGTGCCCATTATTTAGTCTACAGCATTGTTCATTTATAGACTGGAGGGTAAAAGACTGTTGAGATTTCTAAATATGTACTAATTTTCAATTTTTCCTGGAGCATGAGCAAACACCATGTGTGGACTTCTATATTAGAGTCTTTTAACGTATTTTTGAGTGAAAAATGGTAGGCCTTAAGATGAATATTGTCTGACCTGAATTGTGTCCTTCGCAAAAATCTTATGTTGAAGCTTTAACTCCCAATGTGACTGAATTAGGAGATAGGATCTTTAAGGAGGTAACTAAGGATGTGAAGTCATAATTATGGAGTAATAAATACAATAGGACTATATAACTATGTAACAGAATAGGAAAAGGAATAAAGGATAAACAAATAAAAAATGAATATAAATAAAAAGTAAAATAAAAAATAAAACAAATAAAAATGAGGAAAAGGATAAACAAAAAAAGAATTTTAATAAAACGAGAAAAATTAAATTTTAGTACCTCTGGAAGTACCTGGCAATCAAGGTAGATGGGAACAACAAGGGGAAACTTGAGGCAGAGAGGTCTGAGCATTATGAAAGCATACTGGAGCCTGTGGGGAAATATGAATAGTGAGAAAGTCCTCATAGCTGTATGGTAAAAACACTTGCAAGAAAAGGGAGTATAAAATTAAGTTCCAAGTTGCTCACTTTGTATCAGTGCAAATTCTCTTTTGGGTTCCAGTTTACAACTCAAGATAATGGGTGCTCTTTGCTACAAATTTCTTATCTAAGCAACTTGGGAGAAAATCATGGGAAAGGAACACAGTGCCATGAGTAGAAAAATAGTGTCAAATAGTAAAAAAAAAAAAGGAAAACTGTGATGATAGATTAGTAGATAGAAAGGAAAAAAGGAAGCTGTAAGATAGATTAGTGGAAAAGGAACCCAAAATAAGACTAATTTTCTCTGGGAATTTGGAGACATCACAAGGAAAGGCTGGACTTCTCCACAAGGTGTGGAGAATTATGAAAAGCACAGAGTACTACCAATTAACCTCTAGATATTGTACATAAGTAGCCCAATATAGTATCTGATGTTAATAACCATGCAGAAGATGGTTTATTTTTCACCTTTCTTTTATTCTTACTGATGAGGATAAATGGTTGTGTTGGAGGTGATATTAAACATACTTTTTAAATAGTTACACATCAATCAATATTATTCCAATCCTTTGTACTGCCTCTTATACTATAATATAGGTTCCTTATAATATAAATTTCTTATACTTTACTACAAGAATAGCATAGCATATTTTTGTAAAAACAGTAAGGTAAAAGGACCCAAGAGGTACAGTGTGAACATTTTGTGAATTTTAGGAAAAATAACAAGAGAAACATAATACTCTTTGGCATGGCAATTTGGACCTCAAATTTAGAAATCACCCCAAAACTATGAAATTAAGGCCTGCACAGGAAAGTCCTCCAGATTTTCTGTAATTTCAGTTGTGCACCTTTTTACAACAGGGATGAAATAAGATTGATTTCTCTTAATTGGTAGGATTTGGAACATTTTAAAAAATGATGCCATATGTATTTAAACTTTAAACTTTATCAACCATGAAAGCACCACAAATGTAAAGATTGTCAAACTTAGTAAAAGATTCCAGAATCCTCAGGTCCTTTCGAAGATTATTTTTAATGGGATGATTCATGCAATATCTCATATGAGGACTGATAATTCAGGGTTTGGGGACTATTTCTCTATGAAAGTTTTGTGGAATGACAGCATGCCTGAAATGTTAGCACATATAATTAAGTACTACATAAGAGCATAGTTACTCTTTGGGTAGTTACGTGGGTGTCGCTCAGCACTTTGAACATTTCAAAAGTTCTGATTCTTCTCCATCTCCATCTTCACAGAAGTGTAAATCCTTCCAGCTATTCCTAAGTGAAGTTTTATTACAGAGCTGAAAATTATGATGAGCACCTCCAACATAACTACTGATGAGAGAGATATTTCTTAACTGAGTCATTTCTCCCCGAAGGGGTAAAGCAAATTCTATTTCTTTATGCTAGCTTTTGAAAATTATTTCACAACTGCTGATGGCAGCAGAAAGAAGACCACTTTCACTTGAAGTTCATACCACCTCCTCAATACTTAGATTTTTCATTTGACCAAAATTGGTTCGACAGTAGCACCCTAGTTAAGTAGTGTAATTGGCTGATTACAGATATTGCACTTGACACAATAATGAAGTTTTCGCCAGGCATTATGAAAGGACTCCCCTTGACTGAAATGTTGATGAAAAAAATTACACTGGAAAGCAAATTTTAAAAATAGATTCAGAGATGCTTAGAACTCTTAACATGGTGAGATACTCAAGGTATAACTAAAGTGCGAACATAAATAATATTATCTTTCTTTTGTTTTAAAGTGTACATAAAAACATGTACACGCAAAAAGTCTGGAAGTACATTTACAGAATTGATGGCAAGGGCAATCTCTTGTTTAAGAAATTATCAGAGGGTTTTTTTGCTTATTTATTTTTTTTAGATTTTCAACAATTAATATCAATTATATATATAATAAAATATTGCTAGTATTTTTAAAGAAAGAAGGGTTTGGCTGTTTAAATCTACTTCTTTTTTTAAACTCTGGATTTTACTACAAAATTTATGCATGATATTTTGTAAGATTTGCATAATTTTCACAATAGGCCAGATCCTTAAAACCATTGATTCATTTCTTCACTTTAAAATGTAAAATTTCACTAAGGATTTACTTATTCTATCATCTTGATCCAAGAAATGAACTGAGGATTCTATTAGATGGTGGCAGAGTGAAGATAACAGGCTTTCTTCCTTCAGATATTTCACAACTAAATTGCAGTAAAACAACCCCCCCCCCCAAAAAAAAAAAAGAAAAATGGATGATTACAGTACATGCTGCTAACAAAAGTTTGGTGGAAATGGATGGCAAAAATATTCAGTGAACTTTGTTTATAAAGATAACTGACAGTGCAATCCACAAGGCTGAAGGGGGGCTACTATGCAGAGCCCCTTACAGCTATTGACTCTGGCACAATCCAGTACTCAGAACGCATAAGACTCAACACTGCGCTGGAGAAAGGGGTGCATTAATTGCTACCCAGGGGAGAGGGAGTAGTTTTAGAGATCTACAGGGGTAGGATACAGAACAAAGTTTATTGGATTGAGCTTGAGGTTCTCAATATATAGCAGTTCGAGCTTGAATTGGCAGGGAGAAACAGGTCAGACCACATGTGTCACCATATCGAACAGGTTACTAGTTGAAGCCAAGGCAGAGATGTTGAAATTACCTGACAAACCCCACCTCAGTGACCAAAACAAAACAAACGAATGCATGAACAATTTCAAGTTTAAGAACATGATAAAAACAGGAGCAAACATGCCAGAAAATGTTCTGAGATGGAAATGAGAACAAGCATTACCTGTTACCCATACATTTCATGCCCAGCACTATGTCCAGTACTCAAAATTAACCTAGATTGGAAGTTGACTTGAGATTATAATAAACATTAAGACTGAGGAGGATTTGGCTTAAAGGAAGGAATCACTGTGAGTCCCTAACACACAATTTTGGCAACTGTTTGAAATCTGAACTCCTGAGTTTACTAAATGTGATCCATTGATTTTCTAAGCCCTGTTACTCATCTATCTACTACCCCTCACCAGTACTTGTCTTCAGATTACTTCAATAGGTATAAAGACAACAATCTAATAGCAATCTGAAAATCTTTCCTTATTACAACCAATAAAAAGTTAAAATCAAGAAAACAAAAGAACACACTTCAAATCATAATGAAAAATACTCTGAGTGGAAAATACCCAAACCTACAGAACTGTAAAAAATGACAGGAGTACAAGGTAACATCTAACAACTATTTTGGAACTAACATAAAAATTAAAACAGTTAAAAGACTTGGATGCAAGTCTTGAAACTAAAATACATTGATTAAAACTTATACAAAATACTTCATGACATAAATTTCAGATATGTATTTGTGGATTTGTCCCTAGCATCAAAGAAAGCAATGGAGAGTATAGATAACTAGGACTACCTCCATCTAAAAAAAAACTTCTCCATAAAAAAGGAGACCATATTAAAATACAAAGACACTCTATGGAGTGAGAGAAAATATTTTCATGCAATATATCTGATAATAGACTGATATCAAACATTTACAAATACTTCATACACTTCAACAAAAATAAAACATTACCTAATATATAAATGGGTGTAGGAGCCGGGCATGGTGGCTCGTGCCTGTAAACTTCAGCCTATGAAGCGGCCGGGGCCAGGGATTAAGTCCTGCCTGGGGCCTGTAGTGAGACCTAGTTCCAAAAAAATAGCTGGGCGTGGTGGCGCATGCCTGTAATCCCAGCTACCTGGGAAGCTGAGGCTGGGGATTGCTTGAGTCCGTGTTACCCCGGGCAATGAGATCCTGCAGTTCCATGGACAAAAATAGCAAGACCTAGTCTCAAAAAATAACTAACTAACTAACTAAATAACTAACTAACTAACTAACTAACTAACTAAATAAATAAATAAATAAATAAGTAAATAAATGGGTGGAGGAGCTAAATGGACATTTCTCAAAAGAAGACATGCAGATGAACAATTGGCACATGAAAAAATGTTCATCATCACTAATTACTGGGGAAATGCAAATCAAAACCACAATGATATACCATCTTACACCAGTGAGAATGGCCCATATAACAAAGATCATAAACGTCAAGTGTTGGAGAAAGTGTGGAGTAAAAGAAACCCTCATATACTATTGGTGGAAATGTAGACTCTAAAGTCCCTATGGAATAGAGTATGGAGAATTCTCAAGACTAAAAGTGGATCTGATATATGACCCTACAATTCTACTTCTAGGCATATACCTAAAAAATCAGAGAGAAAACATATTTCCATCCCTATGATCATAGCTCTATTTATAGTAGCCAAGATATGGAAACAATCTAAGTGCCCCAAAACAAATGAATGGATCAAAAAGATGTGGTACATATACACAAAGAAATACTACTCAACAATCAAAAAAGTTAAACTTATGCCATTTGTAGAAACATGAATGGAGTTGGGAGAGATAATACTAAGTGAAATAAGTCAGTGCCACTAATATGTGGAATATAGAGAAACCAAACTAAGAATTAGAAAAAGGCAGCCTTAAAAGCTGACTCTTAAAAACTGACTAAATAACTGAAACATCCTAATTGGTAAGAGGTGGGGGGGGGAAGTATAGGAACAGAGAATGAAGGAAACTCAATAAACTATAAGTGATTTGGTGATGTATATACTATGATAATGATAACTGATGAGGAGAATCCTTATGTTATCACAATTAAAGGAATAAATTATTATTGAGAATAAATATTATTTTAAAAATACTTTGAAAATGCAAAAAATAAGTGTAAATAAAGACCAAGAAAATACCAAAGAGCTACTATTAGAATAATGCAACAGAGAAACCTAACTGATTTGAAAAATCCAATTGAGGTCATCAACAGTAAACAGACAAACAAGCAGTGTAGAGGGTCTGTTAACCCAGAAACACAATGTTGGAGAACACACAAATAGCAAAATGAAGAAAGGAATGAATTAAAAAGTGAAAATGGTCTGAGAGTCTTTTGAGACAGCTTAAAAAGAAATATCTTTACCATGGGAATCCCATCAGAAGAAGTGAAAGAGAAAGGCATAGAAAATTTATTTAAAGAATTAGTTACTGGAAAATGGAAGTCAACTGGGACATTATGTTCCAAAAGGCCCACAGATTGCCAAATGAAATAGTATCATAAATATATACAAAGAGAGTGTCATATTGCAAAAAGGCTGTTAAAAATGAAAGATACAACCAAGATATGGGAAAAACATTAAAAATATCAAGAGAAGAGAGTCTAACTTACAAGGGAACAAAATTCAGACAGCAGATTTTCAGGAAAAACATTACAAGCACGAAGAGAATGGAAGGAGACATTAAAAGCATTTAAAGAAAGACTTCTAACCTGTGAAAATGGTCCATATGAAAAAAAAAAAACAGACAAGAAAAAGCAAATGCTGGTGAGGATATGGTGGGAATGCAAACTGGCCCTGTTTGAATGGAAGTATTATGGTACCCAACTTCAAAATTTATTATAAAGCAAGATTAGGAAAACAACATAGTATTGGCACAAAAATAGATGTATGTATCAATGATAGTAGAATTGAAAACCCAGAAACATACATACCAGCACTAAAGACAAATCAGTTATGACCATAATATAGGAAAAGGACAATCTCAGAAAGATTGCAATGAAAATCAGAAAACACATATAAGAGAATGAATTTGGATGATTTGCTACCCCATACAGAAAATAGACTCCAAATGGGTTAAACAATTTGGTATAAAACCTGCAACAGTAAAATAATTAGAACGAAACATCGATAATATGTTCCATTATATCAATGATGAAGATATTTAGGGTGGCCAGAATTTCCTGAGATGTACTCCCTATTGTTATTCCTAGACTCTGTGTCCCAGAAAGTCCATTAGAAACACTGAGGTTAGGCATCTGGAGGGAGAAGCCACCTCTACAATGATGAAGGGAGATGAGGACCAGTCTCCTAGCCAGGAATAGAACAAGAAAACGTCAGAAAGGGTAGATAAATCTGAGAAACTAAGTTAGGTGTGGTACCATTTCACTGGAAGGGATGCCTATTACCCTCTCTTCCAATTGAGAATCAATCTCCATCTGTGAGTTCAGAATTCATTTCATTTCATTTGGGGTAGCATTGGTTTACAAAACTGTATAAGATATAAAAGTATAGTATCACACACTTCAGGTATATGTTATCACATAATACCCATCAATACGGCAACCACAATCTTCTATTGTAGTGTATTGTTACCCTTTCCCATTCTTATCTCATTCCCCTTCCTTTCTGATAGTCTTAATTCCACAGTGAGATTTTCAGAGTTTGTTACTTGTTTAGCCTTACTTGATACTTTTTGTTTCTCTTTAGTCCACACCAGTGACACAATCTGACATGTACTTTTCTCATTCTGATTTATTTTGCTTAGTGTGACCCCCTCCAATTCTATCCATATATTTTGCAAATGGCAAGAGTTTATCTTTTGAGTAGTCATCCATTGCATGTATATATCACATCTTCCTGATCCACTCATTTGTTTTGGGGCACATGTGATGTTTCCATAGTTTGGCTATGGTAAATAGTGCTGCAATGAACATAGGAGTGCATGCATTGAGGTTTATTTTGTTGTTTTTTTGTTTGTTTTTTTTAAGACTAGGTCTCACTATGTTGCCCAGGGTAGTCTCATAACTGTGAACTCAAGTTCTCAGCATCCTGAGTAGTTGGGATTACAGGTGCACAACACCGTGCCTGGCTATTTTTTTTTGAGACTAGGTCTTATTATGTTGCCCAGAGTATTTCTGAACCCACAGACTTAAGTAGCTCCTAACCTCAGCCTTCCAAGTAGCTGGTGTTATAGGTGCATGCCACTGCACCCAGCTTGCATGTATTGCTTTGAATTAACTTTTCCACTCTTGGTAGATATCTAAGAGTAGAATTGCTGGGTCTTATGATACATTTTTAATATTTTAAGAAACCTCAATAATGCATTCCAAAGATACTAGTACTACTCAACATTCCCAGCAACAGTATAAAAGCATTCCTTTTTCTCTTACATCTTCATTAACACTTCTTTCTGGTCTTTTTATATGGGCCATTTTCAGCTGTGGGTTGATATCTCGTAGTTTTGATTTACATTTTTCTGATAAGTGATGATGAATATTTTTTCATGTGCCTGAATATCATCTGTATATCCTCTTTGAGTAACTGCTTATTCATTTATTCTATTTTTAATTGGTTTATTTGTTTTCTTTTTATTGAGTTGTGTGGTCTCTTTGTACATATTGGATACCAGCCTTTTGTTAGATGTATAGTGTGCAAATATATTCTCTCATTTAGAGGAGTGTTTTTGTTTTAGTGATAGCTTCTTTTGCTGTGCAGAAATTTTTTTTAGTTTAGTCAGGAAATTCTGACCACCCAATATAAACATATGTTTATACATTCATTTGTTTCTTTTGATGCTGGCAATGAAAAAATAACTGAAGCCTATGCCATGGAATGTTTTGCAAATGTTTTCTTCAATGTGTTTTTTAGTTTCATGTCTTATGTCCAAGTATTATACATTTAAGTTAATTTTTTGTGTATAATGTGAGGTAGTTGCCTAGTTTCATTTTTTTGCATGTGACTGTCCAGTTTTATCCTCATCAATTACTGATGAGATTTTCTTTTCTCCAATGTATATTTTATATCCTTTTTAATACACTGTCTCTGAAAGTATAGGTTTATATCAAGTCTCTCAATTCTATTAAGTTTGTCTGTATTGTTTGTTTTTGTTTTAGTATTGTACTATGTGGATTATTGCAGCTTTGTACTATACTTTGCAGTCTGGGAATACCTCTTTTATTCTTCCACTTTGTCTGTATTTTTTTCCCACTTCATTATCCTTTATTTTTTAAATAATTTATTTATATATATCTATTTCACATCATTTCAGTCCCTGTGGGTCACCCACCACCTCCCCTCCCCAACCGCTCCAGCTGGTCCCCACTCTCCCATTGTGTACTTTCATTTGGTTGACCATATATTAGTGAAACCATTTGGTTTCTGTCCCTTTCTATCTGGCTCATTTCTGCTAGTATGATTTCTTCTAGGTACATCCAGGTTTCCATAAATTCATCAAATTTGTCATTTTTAATTGATGAGTAATACTCCAATGTGTATATATACCACATCTTTTTCATCCATTTATCTGTTCTGGGGCATTTGGGTTGTTTCCATATCCTTGCAATTATAAATAGTGCTGCAATAAACATCCGAGCACAGGTGTCCTTTTGTACCAACATTGAGGTCTCCTTTAGGTAGATTCCCAGAAGTGTGACTGCTGGGTCAAATGGTAATATCATTTTCATTAGTTAGAGGGTCCTCCATACTGCTTTTCATAGTTGCTGGATGAGTTTACATTCCCAACAGCAGTGTAAGAGTGTTCCTTTCTCTCCACATCTCTGCCAGCACTTGTTGCTGACCGTTTTTTTGATGTGGGCCATTCTTACTGGTATAAAGTGGTATCTCACTGTGGTTTTGATTTGCATTTCTCTGATTACTAGTGACATTGAGCAATTTTTCATGTGCCTGTTGGCCATTTGTATTTCCTCAGTGGAGAAGTGTCTTTTTAGTTCTCCCCACCTTTTGATTGGGCTTCCTGTTTTGTTTTTGTTTAGTTGTGTGAGTTCCTTGTGGATCTGCATTATTAATCCCTATCACTCTTGTAGAGGGCAAAAATTTTTTCCCATTTGGTTCGGCTTCTTTTAGTTTTTCCTGTTGTCCCTTTTGCTGTACAGAGATTTTTAGTTTGATGTAGTCCCATCTGTTTATGTTTTCCTTCAATTTTTTGCCTTCTGAAGATGATTCCAGAAAGGGATTTCTGAATTGTACTTCATGGAGGGTTTTGCCCAAGTTTTCCTCTATGTACGTTATGGTTTCAGGTCTGATATCTAAGTCTTTTCACTTTGTCTGTATTGCTTTAGTTATTTAGGTCTTTTCTTCCTCAATATAAATTTAAGTATTGTTCAACTTCAGAAATGCCACTGGAAATTTGATAGGGATTGCATTCAATTATATATCTTGCCACTTTCACTTGGTGGTTTGTTGTTTAAACTAATTGTTTTATATAGTTTTTAGGATTTACTATGTATCTTATGTTATCTACACTTAATACTTTTACTTCTTATTTCCTAATTCAGAATGATTTAAAATTTTTCTTGTTTAATAACTCTAACTTGGACTTTCAATACTATACTCAACAGCAGTAGCGAATATTAACTTTTTTTTTTCAGTACCAGATACCAGATCTTAGTGGGAATGTTTTAAGTTTTTTATCTTTGAGAATGATGTTAGCTGTGGGTTTACCATATATGACCTTTATTATGTTGAGGTAGTGCCATATATTCCCACATGCTTGAAATTTTTGTTATAAATGTATGTTGAATATTATCAAATGTTACTTGTACATCTATTAGTATGGTTATGTGAATTTTGTTGCTATGGTAAATTACATTGATTTTTGGATTTTGGAGCATCCTCATGTCATAGGAGTAAATTGTTCTCAGTCGAGGTGTATAGTGCATTGTTGAATTTGGTTGTTCAGGTTTTTTTTTTTTTTTGAGGATTTTTGCATCTATGTTTTATCAGATAAATTGGTTGTTTTGTGGTCTATTTATCTAGCTTTGGTGTCATGGTAATGATGACTTCTGAAAAATGTGTTTGGAAGATGTTGAGCAAAATAGATAGAAGTTTGTCTTTAAGATTTGATAGAACTCATTAATGAAATCATCTTGTCCTAGACTTTTCTTTTTCTGGAAACTATTGATTACTTTTTCAATTTTGTTGTGACAGGTCTATTTGAAATCAGGTCAAAAAGGGGCAGAAGCCACCAACCAACAAGTCACAGGAAAAAAGGGGCATTTTAAAAAATGTGGCTTCTGCCCCCCAACTTCTTACCAGATTCTCATCACCCACGCATAGTAGTTGCCACTCAAATGCAATTTAACAGCAACAGGGTTTTATTTACAAGGAAAATTAACCAGGAAAATAAAAAGTACTTAATGCCACAAGTGGTCAGTTATTTTACCCCAAGTACCGTTTAGTCCGAAGGTCCCAAATACATTTCCAAGGCACCCTGCGAAGTACAGTCTTCTTTTTACTTCTTCTCTTTCCAGCATTTCAAGCTGCTCTGCTTCTCCAAGGCTCTTTAAACTTTTCCAACAGATGCTGATGCAGCTTTCCAACTATGCTGCCTTGCTGTGGCTCCATATGCTTCCTTCACCAGGCCCACCTTCTGTGACTTCTGGCCAAATCAACCAGGCCTGCCCTCAGCAGCCCCTGGTCACCCCCAGTCTGCCATGCTGGCATTCAAGTCCACACCAGCTACTTCTCTGCCAGCCACTCTACCACCATGAATCCTTGCCACCACCAGCTCACTCTTCTAGGGCTCTTCCCTGGTCAGGACATAGGGGTCTGTTCTATCTGTCCTCAATTCTCATCTCTCACCTCCTGCTCCTATCTCTGGCTCCTCTTTTTATCCACCCTTCTTCGCCTTCTCAACTCTTCTTGTGGGTTTTTCTCTAGACCCTGTGGAGTAGGGAATTTTGGCACTCATACAATTTTCAACTTTATCGTTACCCCTGTATCATGTTCAGGTTTTCTGTTTCTTCCTGATTCAGTCATGCATGCTGTATATTTCTAAGAATTTGTCTCTCCTTGGTTATTCACCTTGCTAGTATACAAATATTCGTACTAATATCTTATAACACTCAACTTTTTGAGAAGTTCGTTGTTTTCTTTTTTTGTGATTCTCTTTATTTACACTTTCTCCTTTTTTAAATTTTTGAAATTGCTAGATATTCATCTATTTTACTTTTTCAAAGAACCAGCTTTGATTTTCATGAACCACTTGTACTATCTTTTAGATTTCTATTTTTTTCTTCTTCCACCTGAATTCTTTGTTATAATTACCTATGAGGGCACTGATTTAGCATTTCATTTGTTCTAGTCTACTTCCAAAGCTCTCTCCGATCACTTCTGTCAATCTTTTTATATCCAGTATCTCTATTATTTTCTTATTCAAAGCTTCAATTCTCAATTTCCTTTTATTATTATCTCTCATTCATTTCTTATATTTCTCCCTGAGTTTTCATAAATAGTTTTGACCAGTTTTTCTGTTTCCTTACATTTGTTTTAATTCTTTGTAAAGGCTATTTTAGTTTTTGAATTTGATAGGAAGAAAAGATATTCCATGACTTTTTGCTTGGATTCTGTAGATTTGTTCTCTTTATGATGAAATATTCCCTTGAGGAGTTAAAGTGCCATGTGTTCTATTATTCCATTTTGCTCATCTTTTAGGTTTCCACTTAGCTATCTTTTCAAGCTTCCTAAGTGTATAGAACTTCCAGTTTTCCAGATGACTGCAGTGTGGGGGTTAAAATAGTTTTTCCAACGTGGCAATTCCAAAACTTTTATGTTGTGGAGAACCAATCTGCAGCTACTAATTCAGGGAGTGGGGCTGGGATTTGGAGGCACTTTCACTGGTGAAAATGGTGTTCTTGGGCTGTTTTTTTGTATTGTTGAAAACCTTCCTGCCTGAGTTTCCAGACTATGTCCCTGCTGTCTGCATGCCCCTTGAGGCTTTGAAATCACTAACCCCCAGTCTGTTTTGCTAGCTAGGATATCAACTTCCAGGCCATATTTGCCTTCACATCTTACTTCTTCTTCCTCACAAAAACCACCAAACGTTGTGCAGTTCTCCATGTAGAAGTCCTAGGACTCTGTCAGAAAACTCCCAAATCTTTCCTTGATAAAATATTATATTTTATTAGCTGTTTTCAGGGGAAAATTTCACCCTAAACTCTCTATTCCACATTAATGTGGTTGTACTCCAATACCACTTAGTTTCTTTATATTCTTCTAACATTTCTTGTCAAACTTTTTAAATGATGAGGGTGGGGGAATTCTGTGAATGAGAAATAATCACCCCTAACCCCAAAGGATTAATGTTCTCTTACGATGCTATGAAAATACCATAATCTGATACTTTTCTTATTGCAATCTTATTATTTTATATTTTTCTGGAATGCAATAGAGTGGCTATTGAATAAGTGTGTTGTTCACTAGTATGTGTTCACAAGATTAGAAAGATAAGCATAACATGTTGAATTTTTCATAATGTCAACCATGCTATTTTATTTTTATTTTTAGTTGAGGTAATATTGACTTGTAACACTGTATATGATTTAGGGATATAAGTTCACACTTTCTTAGATGTATGTCACCTCATATACCATCAAAGTACCCAAAGTCCTTTAACATAGACCATGGAGTCCCCTGTCCACTTTTCTCCCACTGTAATTTCACCATCTTTTGTGATACTCATTATTTTTAAAAATATGTTCCACTATAAATAGAACAAGATGTTATCTCATTGTGGTTTCAATTTGCATTTCACTATAAGTGCTGTTGTACATTTTTTCATGTTTTCTATTATTTGAGTGGTATGAGCTGTTTGTAGATCTTGAAGGTTGTCAGATGTAAGATATGAAAATATTTTCTCCTACTTATTGGAGTGTCTTTTGTTTAATGATAATTTCTTTGCAATGCAGAAACTTTTCAGTTTCATTTAGTTACATTGATATAATCTTGCTTTCATTTTCCTTTTAGTTGGAGTCAAATCACTAAAGATATCCATGAAGCCAGTGTGATATAGTGTTTTGCCTGTGTTTTCTTCTATTATTTTATGATTTCTCATCTTGTATCCAAGTCTTTAATAATCCATTTTGAGTTAATTTTCATGTATTACATGAGATCTTTGTTTAGTTTCTTGTGAATTTCCCAGATTCACCAGAACCATTTGTTAAAGAAACTTCTTCATTATATATTCTTCTCTTCTATGTAATAAATTAGCTATCATTATACATGTAGGTTTATTTCAGGGCTCTCAATTTTGTCCTGTTGATCTGTGTGCTTATTTTTATTGAATTATCATCTGTTTTGATTACTATGGATTTGAAAACTTTGAGACCTGAAAGTGTGGTATCTCCATTTCTCATCATTTGTCAAGATTGCTTTGGTTCTTTTGGGGTCTTTTGTTGTTTCATATTCTGTTTTAAAAAAAGTTGTATTTCATTCTAATATTGTGGCCTTTTATTTGCATGAGATCATGATAAAATAACTTATAATATTAATTATCTTAATTAGGAAAATGAAACACTAGTGTCATTATTTTTGTCCTTATTAGTTGAAGAGAGGTATATACTAGCTCTAGACTATCTAAACCATTTCTGAAAATTAAAGATGCAGGAGCCCTTTGGACCCCTGAAAACAATTAAATTTTCTTTAGTGATGTATATATACTTTATCCCTTATGTCCAAATAAATATTTTGTTCTATTTGCTTTGTGACCCACCCTGACACTCATTTCTATGTCCAATTTACAATTTAAAAATTTCCATTCTATTTGATGAAAGTTTCAGTTCCATTTCAATCACTGTAAATTTCTAATCTGTTGCAATCATTCTAGAACTGGGTTTTTATTTAAAGATATTTTTTAGATCAGTAATTTTAAGTATTTTATTTCAAATAGTTCCAAGTACCAACAGTAGATGGTGCTAATGACTTTCTAACAAAATAGTTTTACCCTTAAATTTACTACAAATGGGAAGGAAATGCATTCATCACAATTTGAACAAATACCTGCTTAAGGGTTTTAAAATAAATTAAGTTTAAATTATTAAATTAATTGTTTGAAACATTTACACTTACTACTAGGAATGCAACAAAAACTTCCACATAAAATCTTTTCACTATGACTTCATAGTTTTCACCTTTTTCACCTGAAATTTTCATTAAAATTGTATTTTTGAGATAAAACATTTTTATTTTAATGTAAATTTGACCTAATTTTATAGGGAAAAGAGCCTTAGACTATTGTTAAGGTTAATTATCAAACAACCCTTTGTAACATGTTAAAACTGGCATTCAAAAGTATAAACATTGCTCTAAAAAGAAGAAATTGAGTCACAGACACTTGCAATTGGTATGACCATTAAGAAATAAGTGAGATAAGCCGGGCATGGTGACTCGTGCCTGTAAGTTTCAGCCTATGAAGCGGCTGGGGCTAGGGATCACGGTTTGAGTCTCGCCTGGGGCACGTAGTGAGACCTAGTTCCCAAAAAAATAGCTGGGCATGGTGGCGCATGACTGTAATCCCAGCTACCTGGGAAACTGAGGCTGGGGATTGCTTGAGTCTGTGGTACCCCAGGCAATGTGAGCCTGCGGTTTCATGGGCAAAAATAGTGAGACCTAGTCTCAACAACAACAAAAAAAGAAAAGAAATAGGTGAGATACTTTATTTTTCATGTGGAATGACTAACAAAAGTTAACTCTTTACTTTCAGAAATAAATTGTTTCAAAGTTTCAAACTATCCATAGAAATGCTTCAGATGTAAAAGAAACTCCTTTGGGATTTATAATATAATTTGTGTGGCAATGTGATAACAACAGTGAAATCACTGTTTGGAGAGAGTGCTTCAGATAATATTTTTGGCCAACATACATTATATTAAGGCTACAAGTTAAAACAAATCTCACTCTCACATTTCATTTTTATTCACAGCCTTAGAAAATGGATTACAGGATGCATTTCTAAAATCGAACATATAGTGGTAAGGTTCTGAGCTAGTCTATGTTCGGAGAGGAGGAGAAGAAACACAAAATGCCTCATTGTTTTCGTTTCAGTCTTTGTCTACTTTTAAATGTTGAACTGTGTTTATTCATCCTAGGAAGAATTACCATAATATGTCTCCAAATATATAGTAGAACATGAATCATGTCATAATTACCTAGTGAAACTCTGAAAAACAGTTTTAAACATGACCCTCAAAAGTATTCACAGTCCATCAAAATCCCATTTATATCTTGATAAAATAAACTAATGAAAGCTATTATAAGTTAATTCTTGCCTATTTACAAAAATTGCATTCATTTTGAGGGAAAAATGAAGGAACACATTTACACAAGTTTATTAAAATGAACTAGTTAGTCCTGTCCCAAAACCAGTTGCTTCATTAAATTCAGTTTGTAAGCAAGCAAATAAGTGTGTATTCCATATACTCTATGCTGATTTGTAAAAACAAGCAAACAAAAAAAAAAACCACAGAAGCTTTTCCACATAATAAGATGAGTCATGGACATAATTTGTTGGTACCCCTCTGCCCTCAAGAATGTTTTTATACTCGGAGAGTGAATCATTCCATTTTATAAAACTCAGAACAAGGCCTCTTCTTCCTCAGAATTTTGGGCTTCTTGGAAAATGAGAGTCCCATTCTTAGACCCTTTTGCAGATAACTCACTGAGGCCATTCATATGGAAAGCATAGTACATGTTCTAATTGCTACATCAAACTTAATTCATGTGACAGAAACTATCATGATGATTAAATTAGAATATATGTTTGTTTGTTTTTTGTCCCACAAACTGGTTTACATGGAACCACTATTCCAGATTAATTATTGAGTGGCCCTGAATTGTAACAAAGTGGAATGGATTATGTATACAATTCCTCAATACTATAAAATGTATATAAAGTTTTATGTAAGGTTTGTATCAGAGTTGTAGGTTCTAATTTTCTCTGACTTGTAACATTATTTGACTTAAAGCAGCAGAGTCACATTTATTTCAGATTAGTATCTGTTTGATTTCTGAAAGTGTATGTTGAAAATGTAACCTGGAGAGAACAAAATCTAGTCACATTCTGTCATATGGTACTCAGTGAAGACCGTTAGGATCTATGATTATGAAAATTTCAAGACTTCATATATTATTATTTACTTGAATTGATGAAATTGATAATAGCAACAATTAATTTTTGTAGCCCTGTGTATTTTAAGTAGGAAATATATAGACAAATGACATGATTTTTTTTTAACATCAATGTCACTCAAGAAGCACATTCCCATTTTGCCTTATTATCACATTATTGACATTAAATATATTTGAAAAGTAGAGGGAACTAATTAGATATTTTTACATGAACTCCTTTTGATAGAGAAGCTTAAACTTCATTTCATTTATGGGTATGGAAGAAAATTCATAAAACACGGCTGTGGACCTTTATTTAAAAAAAGAAGGATCTGGGCGTGTGTTGTGTGCCAGTTTCTCTGCTAGTTGCATTATAGTTATTATTTCATTTGTAGATATCCATGGGTGCTATTATTGGAGAAAAATATCTTAAAAGAATTTGTGATAACTGACTTTCATGTTCTCAGATGTTTTAATTTTTAATTATCTTTTTCTTTTCACAGTACAGGAATTACCTACTTTTCCAGCAAAGTGCCCATAGTCCTCCACCACATTCCTTTGCATCATATTTTCGTTTTTCCTCCATCCCTTAGCTCTACCCCTCTCCTCCTGATATACAGTCTGCTTTCAAGGGTCTGATATCAATGGTCATTCTTACAGTTAGTCTTTTTATGATACTTTGGCTTCTCTAGATTCCATATATAAGTGAAACTGTCTGGTGTTTATATTTCTTTTTTTGGTTCACATAGTTTAGAATAATCCCACCAGTTCTATACATGTTGCTGCAAATGGCATTGGCTTATCTTTCTTGATTTCTGAATAATATTCCATTGTGTGTATATGCCACATCTCCTTGAGTCATTTATCTGTTCTGAGGCATTTAGTTTGTCTCCATATCTTGGTTATTAAAAATAGAGCTGCTCACTTATAGCAGTATAGGTTTCCTTTTGAATTGGTCTTCTTGTCCTCTTTTGGAAGCTATCTAGGCGTGAAATTTCTGGGTTATGTGGTAAATCCATTTTTAGTCTTTTGAGAAAACACCACATTTTCCCCCATAGGATCTAGACAGTTTGCATTCTCACCAGCAATGTGATAGGGTTTCTCCTTGTTTTGGTTAATATCTCTTTAGCTGTTTAGAATCTTTTATAATTTGATGTAGTAAAAGTTTTTTATAGTCTTTTATTTTCTTGTTGTGGAGATAAATTCACAAAGGTGTTTTTGATATATATATATATGTCATGAAGTGTTTTGCCTATATTTTCTTGTATGTTTTTATTTTTCAGGTCTTATATCCAAGTGTTTTATTCATTTTCATTAGATTTTTGTGTATGGTGTGGAATGAATTCTTATAAGCAAACAACAAGCTGAAACCATGAAACTCCTAGGAGAAAACATAGTGGATAAGCTCCTGGACATCGGTATTGGCAAAGATTTCAAATTTGATACCAAAAGTAAAGACAATAATAACAGAAGGTAAACATGTGGAGCTCAAAATTCTCTGCACAACAAAGAAAATCATCAATGAAATGGAAAGATAACCTGTGGCATGGAAAGATAACCTGTGGTGTGGAAAAAAATTGCAACTCACATGTACAATAATGGATTAATATCTAGAACACACAAAACTGTACAGTATAATAGCAATAATATATAAATACAAAATTATCTATTTTAAAAATGAACAATAATCTGAATAGACATTTTTGCAAAAGATATATAACTGACCAATTGATCCAATTGGTACATGAAAGGATTCTTACCATCACCATCATCGAGGAAAATCAAATCAATGAAATATCACCTCACACCTGCTAAGATGTCTATTGTCACCGTTTTGTTTTTTTGTTTTTTTTTTACTAGGTCTGGCTATTTTGCCTGTGGAACTGCAGGCTCACATTGCCTGGGGTACCATGGACTCAAGCAATCCCCAGCCTCAGCTTCCCAGGTAGCTGGGATTATAGGCGTGCACCACCATGCCCAGCTAATTTTTTGGAACTAGGTCTCGCTATGGGCCCCAGGTGGGACTTGAACCGCGATCCCTAGCCCCGGCCGCTTCATAGGCTGAAGCTTACAGGCACGAGCCACGGTGCCCGGCCCTCTATTGTCATCTTTTATCAAAAAGATAAGAGATAATAAATGCTGATGAGCATGTATAGAAAACAGAATTCTTTAACTGTTAATAGGAATGTAAATAGCCAATATGAAATGATATGCATACTACAGGGAAATAAAAATATAACTACAATATAATCCATTATTCCCACATCTGATCGCATATTCAAGCAAAAAATAGTTATCTCAAAGACATATATGTACTCTTAGGTTCATTGCAAGATTATTTGCGATAGCTAAGACATGGTAACAGCTAAACTATTCATCACAGATTAATGAAAAGAAAATGTCATATGCAAATATTATTCAGACTTTAAAAAGAAGGAAACTATTTGTGATATGGAAGGAACTGGAGGACATTAGACTAACTGAAATAAAAACAGAAGACCAATATTGCATGGTGTCACCTATTTATGGACTTAAAAAAGAAGTTGAAATTGTAGAAATAGTAAGTGGAATGATCTTTACCTGGGACTGGGGTGTGCAGAAAAAAGGGAGAGGTTGGTAAAATGGTATTCAACAATTAATGAAACCAAAATGTCATTTTATTTTTTATTTACTTTTTTTAGTTTATTTTTATTGATTGCATATATATATATACACACATTTATATATAGCATATCATTATCTACCCTGAGGTTCTCCCATTCCATCTCCTTATCACCCATTAGCCATCTTAATCTTTTGTGCCCTCCCCCTCCCCTTTTCTCCTTCCTCCTCCTCTCTTGCTCTATGGTTCAGTTCTGTTGGCAGTTTAAAATTTTTCTTATCCATTTATTTGGTTTTTCCTATATCTTCATATAAATGCGATCATCCCATATTTCTCTTATTCTTTGTGGCTTATTCCTGTTAACATGAGTCCTTTTACCTCCATACATGTTGCTGCAAATGGCATAAGTTTGTATTCTTTGATTGATGCATAATATTCCATTGTGTAAATATACCACATCTTTTTCAGCCATTCATCAGTTTTGGGGCATTTGGGTTGTTTCCATATTTGGCTATTGTAAACAGTGCTGCAATAAACATTTGCATACAGGTGTCCTTTTTAATTAGTGATTTTGTGTCCTTTGGATAGATTCCCAAAAGTGGGATTGCTGGGTAAAATGGTGGTTCCTCTTTCAGTAGCTTGAGGGTCCTCCACAAAGTCTTCCATAGAGGCTGGAACAGTTTGCACTTCCACCAGCAGTGTAAGAGTGTTTCTTTTTTTCCACATCCATGCCAACACTTCTTGTTGCCTGTTTTTTTTTTGTTTTTTTTTTTAATATGGGCCATTCTTACTGTATAAGATGCTATATCAGTGTG
Source organism: Uropsilus gracilis (assembly GCA_004024945.1). Classification (NCBI taxonomy): domain Eukaryota; kingdom Metazoa; phylum Chordata; class Mammalia; order Eulipotyphla; family Talpidae; genus Uropsilus; species Uropsilus gracilis. The sequence continues at coordinate 46,207 of PVHY01009020.1, forward strand.
GTTTTGATTTGCATTTCTCCAGTTATTAGATGGAGCATTTTTTCATATGCCCATTGACCATCTGTATTTCCTCTTTGGAGTAGTGTCTTTTTTTTTTTTTTTTATAAGGGTGAATGGAAACGAAGCTCTTTTATTTTTTTTATTTTATTTTATTTATTTATTTTTTGAGACAAAGTCTCGCTGTTTTTAACCGCAGGCTCTCGTTGCCCGGGGTACCACGGACTCCAGCAATCCCCAGCCTCAGCTTCCCAGGTAGCTGGGATGACAGGCGCGCACCACCACGCCCAGCTATTTTTTTGGAACTAGGTCTCGCTACGGGCCCCAGGCGGGACTCGAACCGCGATCCCTAAGCCCCGGCCGCTTCATAGGCTGAAGCTTACAAGCACGAGCCACCGTGCCTGGCCTGGAGTAGTGTCTTTTTAGTTCTTCTACCCATTTTTTAACTGGGGTTTTTGATTTGTTTTTGTTAAGTTGTGTGAGTTATTTGTGGATCTTTGTTATCAGACCCTTATCACTTGTATGGAGAGCAAAAATTTTGTCCCAGTAGTTTGGGTTTCTTTTTGTGTTGTTCATTGTCTCTTGTTGTACAGAAGCTTTTTGGTTTCCTTTTTTTATTCAAGCTATTTATGTTTTCCTTTATTTTGTTTTGTCAGCTGTAAATGTGTCCTGAAATGGACTTTTGAAGTGTAATTCATGAAGGGTTTTGCCCAGGTTTTTCTCTATGTATTTTATGATTCAGGTCTTACATCCAAGTCTTTAATCCGTTTTCAGCTGGTTTTTGTACAAAGTGTGAGGAAGTTGTCTTGGTTTATTTTTTTTTGCATGTCATGGTCCAATTTTCCCAGCACCATTTATTGAACAGGCTGTCCTTGTTCCAATATATGTTTTTTGGCTGTATGTCAAAAATTACTTGACCACATATGTGTGGTTTTTAATCTCTGGACACTCAATTCTGTTCCACTGGTGTGATTGTCTATTTTTGTACCAGTACCATGCTGTTTTAGTTATTATGGCTCTGTAGTATAATTTGAAGCCTGGAATTGTAATATATCCATTCTCTCATCACTGCTGTAGCCAGCCCCTTGGACAGCCCCACCCATGATCCTTAAGGAGCCTGCACCTTCCTCCACTAGGTGATCTGGGAACTTGCTGGTGTGCTCCAAGCCAGCTTGGAGAACCCCTCCCAATGTCATGGCTGTGGCCACCTCCTCAGACAGCCCTACCCATGATCCTTAAGAAGCCTAAAAAGTGTCATTTTAACTTTGATGTTTTTATAAACACTAGGAATATAGTTAAACATGGGTGGAGATGACACAGAATAACATTCTGATGTAATGGAGTCACCATTTAGATATTTTAATTATGAAATTATGTACCATCCTTTCATAAGCACAAGTCAATAGTATATTATTTATAGGAACAAAGTTGATGGTTGGCAGAGCCTTTCAATTTGAAGTTAAAATAATAAATGTATAATGTGCTGATTGTGAATAACTGATACCTAATATAGAAGGTTTTTGTTTAATTTTTTAAAATTGAAGTCCTATTGGTTTGTATCATTGTTAGTATTTTGGAGTATAGGATCTCCCAATTCAGGTGTACTTACCACAGCAGACTCACCACCACAGGAGGCATAGTTCACCATTATTTTCCATTGTGCTCTTTCCCGTCTTTGTACTCATCTACCCCACCTCACCCACTTTGTGCCTCAGTTCTGTGATCAACTTTCAGTTTTTATTCTTGACTTTTTCTGACTCTTTTCTTGGTTTCTCTATATTCTACATACAAGTAGCACCATCTAGTACTATCCTTTCTTCCTGCCCTATTTTACTTAGAATGGTCCCATCTAGCTCCATCTATGTTGTTACAAATAACATGAGTGTATCTTTTTTTTTTGATAACTGAGCAATATTCCAGTATGTATATATACTACATCTTCCTGATATACTCTTTGTTTTGGGTCATTCAGGTTGTTGCCACATGTTAGTTATTATAAGTAGTGCTGCCACAAACGTGGGAATACAAGTTTTCCTTCAAGTTAGTGTTTTGCATTCATCAAGTAGATAATTAGGAGTGGAATTGCTGTCATAAGGCATATCCATTATTAGTCTTTTGAGAAACCTCTATACAATTTTTTATAGGGGTAGGGCTGATCTAAATTACCATTAAAGCTGAAGATGATTACTTTTTATCCACACCCTTGCCAGCACTGTTTTCTGGTCATTTTGAGATGGGTCATTCCCAGAGTTATAAGATTGTATTTCATTGTGGAGTTGATTTGCATTTTCCTGATGCTAAATTATGAATTGTATTATTTCATTTGTTTATAGGCCATCTGTACATAATTAAATTGTAAGATTGCTTTACAAACCTTTACTTTGAGTCTATGCTTATCTTTGATACTCAGGTGCATCTCCTGGAGACAGGAAAAAATTGGGTTCTGTTCCCTAATCCAAACAAATACTCTGTGCTGTTCAGTGAGTTCAGTTTATTTTCATTTAGAGTGATTATTGACATATGGAAGTCTGTTGCTGTTATTTTGTCCTTAATTTTGTGGTTTTAATTCCTTCTTCAGTTTTTGTTTATATTCCATGTTAAAGGAAAAATAAGCCAGGAAATTTATCTTCAATCTCTGGGATGTCTAAAAGGGAGGATGTATACTGAAATCCCTGCACAGGAAATACCCACTACAGAGATTTCTATACTATTGAAACCATGTAGTTCTACATTTATATGTGCTCAGTGCTTCCCCCAAATGCTTCAGTCTATTTATATGATATGATACATTTCTGGTATCCTTTCCATTTTGTAAATTTGTTCATAGCATTGCTTTGTTCAGGGAATTCTTGCTTATTTTCTTCTGTTTAAATTCTGTTCACCCTTTACGACCTATGTCAAACATCTATAAAACTGATCTTATTGAATTTAAACAAAAATCATCCCGCACTTTGTGTTCTTTCTTGGTATCATTTTAGAACATATTCATGCTTATACTCCATGCATTAATTATGTTTGAACAATGTTTTTTTTTTTTTTTACTGGAATATAATTTCAGTGAAGAGAAATACACCCACCACTGTATATTGTATATAGTAATACTTCTGTGGGGAGCCAAGAAAAAAAGTCATTAAAAATGAAAGTAAGTCTTGAGTTTTGGGTTCCTGGTATCATGTAAGCAAAATAATACTTTATTTAGAAAAATGAATTTGTGCCTTTACTGTAAGTATAGATATTATAGTTAACAATTTGGTCAATAGATCAACACAGTTTGTTAGCAAGCAGTAAACATACTTGTTTGAATTATTTATTTTTTCTTAACAAATCAGTCTCTCCTCCCCCCCCCAAGTAATTTCACTTGCTCTTTCTCAAGAACTAAGAGTAATACTAAAGAATTTAAAATCATCATAGTGAAACTATCTGGTCTGGGATTTTGGTTTTGTAAAAACTTTTGATTACTGCTTTAATTTCTTTGCTTACAATTGGTCTGTTCAAGTTTTATAATTCTTCCTGATCCCAACTGGAAGGTTATATGACTTGTCAGTCACTTCTGGATTATCCAGTTTATTGACAGAGATATTTATTGTAGCCTCTTATAGTCTTATTTTTATAGTAGCCTCTAATTAACTGCTAAGTCTGTTCTAACTTCTCTGTTATTTTTGAATCTTTTTCTTAAATTTTTTTCTCTTTTTTCTTTGAACTTAACTAGAGGTTTGTCTATCTTTTCAAATGACAAGATCTTGGTTTCACTAACCTTTTGTACTGTCTTTTTTATTTCCATTCCATCTATTTCCACTATATTTTCTTATTAGTTCTCTATTATAGCGTTTATTTTTGCCACTAGAGAGTGACTTGGTTTCATTTGTTTTTCTTTATCTAGTTCCTTAAGCTGTAAGTTTAGATAGTTTACCTGAGCTCTTTCTTCTTTCTTGATATAGGCTTGCAAATAAACTTTCTTCTTAATACTGCTTTTGCTGCCTCCCATAGGCTCTGGTGTCTCATGTCTTTATTTTTATTTGTCTCCAGGTATTTTTAAATTTATTACTTGATTTCCTCATAAACCCTGTAATTATTCAATAGCATGTGGTTTAGTCTCCACATTTTTGAAAGTTTTTCAGCAGTCTTCTCATGGTCCATTTTTAGTTTGATACCACTATTATCAGAAAAGTTACTTGAGAGGATATCATATATTAGATTTTGATGGCTATCACTTACCAAAACTTCAAACTTGAACTAATTCCTAGCCTGCTTAAGTTCATTAAAATATTGAGGAAGAGATAATGTTCCAAACACATTTTATGAGTTCAGTTTTACCCTGATAAGAAAAGCCAAGAATAGAAGAGTAAAACCACTGACCCCTATTTCTGGTACCCTCAACAAAACCTTATTAAACTGAATAAACTAAAAGGATCTTGTATATGATCAAGTGGGAATCATTCCAGGGATGCAAATAGGATCAATATATAAAAATAAATTAATGCAATTTACCACATCAATCAATGGAAAGATAAAAATTACATGATTATATCCATAAATGTAAGTAAAGATTTGACAATATTTAACAAATATTTATGATAAAAACTCAAAAATGGGTATAGAAGGAACATCCTTCCACATAATCAAGTTGACATAAGACAAATATCTAAATTCATGCTTGACTGTGTAAAAACACAGTCCCTCTAAATCAGGTACCACTCTAAATCAGGTACCACTGACCATAGACAAGGATGTCTATTTTTAACATTTTTATTTAACATAGTACTAGAAGTCCTAGCTTAAGCAATTAACCAAGAGAAAGAACTGAAAAGAAGTCCTAGTTGAAAAAGAAATAAAGCATAACTATTTTCACATGACATGATAATATACAAAGAAAGTCATCTTTTCATTCAATGATCTGTAATCTCAAATCTCTTATGTTCTAAATAGTAACAAGAGCATGTAACTAACTCCTTAATAAAAAAAAATACTTTTTTGGTAGTGTTCGATAGAGGGGGTGATATGAGTACTTAACACATCACTACAAGAATTTGTGACTTCTAATATAACTACAGATGTCTTCTTTTATCACTCATTTCATAACTGTGAATTTTGAACATTGAAACAAGTGAGAAAATTGAAGTATGCAAACAATATTTTCCAAAAGAATGTCCTTCCAGTTTCTATAAGTGATTTTCCTAACTGCTTGGATATTTTTTTAGGTATCTTTCATACTACACAGAATTTTGGAAGTTTAGCAACATCTCTTTCTGCAGATATGTTCTGGTGAGAGTTATTATTCTTATGACTGAATATAAAGTTTCTACTTTTCTCTGAGATTTGTATCCACTTTTTAATATCCATTTTACTATGTTTGAAATAAGTGTTCTATCTTAGACTTTTCAGCTTTCATTTTTTTTTTCCTTTCAACTGGTTATCTTTTGACTTCTCTGGATACCTAAAATCTTTCCCATTATAAAAACTTAACAAAGACAAGGGAATTTGAAGCTAAATTACAATTGGATATTGCAAAAATGGGAATTAAGGGAGGTTCCTTTAATCATAGCCAGAATTATGTTGCAGCAGAAATAACACTGAAATAAATATTTTGTAACAAAGATCATTCTCTTAAACCTCCCCAACTGGTTAGGGTTGGTTTCGGCTGAGGTGGAGTTGGCCCTACCATTACGTTCTTGTTATTGCTGATAATTATTTTTATTATGCTATGCAGTATCTACATGACATTTCATAGCTCTATGCATAATGACCAGGTCTCTTCATTCCAGTTTTTGAAGTATCACTTAGGAGGAGAGGGGCAGTTCATATATGTGAATTTTATTTTAAGTGGGATTATATGTTGATTTTGTATTTTATTGCTCTCTTGAACTTCATAGGCAATTACTGTATACTCTTCATACTAACCTAAAATGAAATGTGTGACAAAGCTTTACAATACAAATTAAAAGCTGTGTCTGGTGTACATCTTATTTGAGAGAACCAGTCTTTCTTCCTCCATTCCACTAATTCATTTCTCCATTTATTCAAAAATTTTCATTTCATTTCCCAGAAGAAAAAGAGAGATCTAGTCTGAGAAATCCTGAGCTGAAAAGATGACTAGATTTTTGGAAACAGTTGTACTGATTGAGATGACTTAGTTACTTTTAAGTGGAGCTTGGTATGAGCTGATATTTGAAAGAAATATATTATTATAGCAATTTCTATGAAACCATCCATAATAAAAAGTCTTTCTGGTACTTATATGGACAAATAAATGACTAAAGACCAAAATATTACCTTCTACTCAAGGTCAAGTCAGCAATATTCCAGTAGAAATGCAGAACTAGTGAAAAAAACATTGTTTTTATCTTCTTGATTAAGAAATTTAAATTCTCTGAAAGAATTAAAATTATCTCATAGCTATTTAAAATTTTTAATGAAATTTTACAGAATCATGAGTTCCATAAAATATTGCAGTGGATTTTGTATAAAAGTTCAGGATTAGATAAAAAAAAATAAAGGTTGAATATTTATAGATGTTAGATTTTCATAAGAAGCCACATCCATATATTCTTTTATGTTAAGTAAAATTTGTTATTCTGTATAAAAGACAATCTTTACATATGTGATGAAGATACTTTACTAAAACCTAATTCCTGGCACTCATTCTTATCACAAGATATTTGGACTGAATATCTTAATTTTATTGCTCAGCAAATAAATAAAACTAAGTTTTCATTAATGCCAGACACACCCCACTAAACCAGTTTTAAATCTTATGAATACACAATTGCTTTGCTCAGATTGGCAAGTTGCAGCATGCTATCATCTCTAGTACATTTGTCTTTTAAATTTTTTAAAGACCTCTTAAAATCCACCTTGTCAACAATGGTGATAATTTAACAAGAAATGTAGTTGACTTATTCACAGTGAGACCACTTAAAATTAGGTGCTATTAGCTTTACATTAGCTATATCACTTCAAGTTCACTGATGTGTAAGAAATAAAATGTTTTGTTTTTTAACTTCCATAGCACCAAATGGCTTTACCATTAAGGGTAGTTATTGTTTTCAATAGTAGACTTAGCTATCTCCTTTTGAAGCTACAAAAAGTTTTCATTTAAACTTTTGTTTTTTGTTTTTGCAACTCCAAACCTTAAGCATCCAATTTTGAGGCTCAAATACTACAAACCACTAAGTGTATATTAATTCAATAAGGCATGGTGAGTAAGAAAAAGCAACAGAAACAAGCAAGCTGATTTGAAAAATTACTAAAACTTCATACATTTTGCCTACCAAGTTGTAGTATATTATTGAAATATACTATTTCAATATTACTGAAATGATTATCTACAAATTTTTGCTGGAGAAAAAAGATATCACAATATAATAAGATCAGTCTTCACAGAGGTCTGGGCATTACATTCATTAATGCATCCACTCTTTCACTTATATTTTTGTAAAGTTAACATATCAGGTGATCTATTTCTTTGTGATTCCCTGTTCTATGTTTTAAGAACATCATGATAAGAAAAACAGCACAATTCCAATGTAGCGTGATAAGCAATATGGTAAGTTTAATATGGGTGGCTGTTTAAGCAGCAGTAAAATTTAACCCTGCCATGAGAGGCCAGGAAAAACATTTTATTTTGTTCTGTTTTGTAAATAATTATTATATATGTATATATAAATATAAATTTCACATCTTTGTTTTCACCTGGGGATCATCTACCTCCTTCCCTCCCTGATCATTCCCTCCCAGCTCCCCTTACTTGTGGTAATATAGCAGGTATATCACCACCGTAGGGTACCCACCAACACCCATAGTCCAACACTGTGATCCATTGTTTTTCTTTCTTTTTTTGAGTTAAAACACTTATTTTTTAATTTTTTCATACAGATTTATTTGCATATATATTGTTAAGACCCTTCATTTCCCCCTTCCTCCATTTCCCCCTCCAATGTCATCCATCTCCCTTTCGTTTCAAGTCATTGGTGTTTTGCCCGTTGAGCTTTTCTCTTTACTGGTGCAATGTCTTTTTCCTGGGTGATGACCTGCTCTCCTGGGACTTTGTGGCCCATGTGGCTTCAATTTCATGGATATCTTAGCAGTGAGTATTTGTTCTAATCATGTATGAACCCTTGTAGGTCAATTGAAAGTCAGTTGTGTCGCCTTTTGTTCCTGTCTCTTCTGTTGCAAAGCTTTCTATGATGGAGGTGATTCCCTATACTCCAGACCTGTGATCACAGGAATTCACATCACCTCATTCATGTTGGTTTTCTCCTCCATTCCAGCCTTTGTTCCAAGTTGCTGTTTCCAGTCCTTGTGGTTCTACCACCTGAGGCTGGACTCCAACATCCAGCCCTTTGTGGTCTAGAGGCTCTTTAGTGGAGGCCAATCCAGTGGTAAGCCCAGGTCCACATCTCTGTTTGCACTTGTTCTGTGGGCATGTCTCTTTTTTTGTGTCCTTCTCCTTTTCAGGAAATGGAGTGTTTTGTTGCTGTTGAACACATTCTGGATAAAGGGTTTGCTTCTCTGCCCCCAAAGTCACTGTAGGTGTAGTTCTGTGGTCAGTCATCATTTCAATAGGCTTTGAAGAGTGGGACCATGTTGTTCTAGTCATTTACATTTTTGGTCTCACCCAGGTGTCAGATGCATCCAGGGCCTTTATTCTTCAGTAACTGCAGCAGAATAGGTGGATATTCTTGTTCTGCTCTGATTTGTTAGAAGTGGGATTAACTGGAGGGGGACCCCCTCACACCCCCCCCCCCAGTCCAGCAGGGGTGCCAGCCCTGTCCTCCAGGCTTTAGGGACAAAGGCACAGTCCCAGTCTGCCTCCCAGTTCCCTATGGTTCCTGGGGTTGGTAGAGAGGCAGAAGCCCCACCTACCTGCGCCTCTAACCTGTGGCCTAGACCACTAGTAGGGGCATGCCGGATTCCCCTATTGGGCCCTATACTTCCAGAAGACTGGAATTTTCAGTGCCCACCCTGGACCCGGCTGGCACGAACCTGCAAGTAGGCACCCTGTTCCAGCTTCCTCCTCGACATGAGTTGCTCTGACACGTTGGTGCCAGTCCTGTCCCCCAGGCTCTAGGGACAAAGGCTCAGCTTCCCCTCCATTGTTTTTCTTGTCCCTCGTTGTTTCAACTCTTCCACCACCCCTTTTCCTATTTGGATGTTTTCATTCTTTAGTCAGTTTTCAAGTTTTAGCTTTTAAGATTCCATTTCTCTAGTATTAGTTTTAACAGGAACATCTTAGTTTAGATGCAAAGCAAGGGAAAATGAAATAAGTTGAATGTTTAAGATAGAAGGACCTATCACTGTATACAAGATTGTAGTTATTTTGAAACTTAGACTTCATTCTCTGGGTTTTCTCAGTATATTTGTAGTCGCTAATGGAACAAAAGCCCTCTTCTTATTGTCCTGTGACAGAGTTCAGCTGATAACTATTTGCTTTTTTAAAGAAAAACATTAGGAAAAAATACATCTGAAATAAAATGACTACATTTTGAGAATACAGAGTGTTTCAAGAGAGGGAACCAGCATTTTTGGCACATCTACTCCTTTAGAAGGTTCCCCAACCCAGTACACAATGAAGCTTACATAGGAAACTAAGTGTGAGAAAAGTTGATTAAATCAGGGGAACTCGACTTGTTAGACCAGAAATTAACAAGATCATTTTTAAATGCTCATGATTTCATTGTCTCCAATGGAATAAAATATTCACACAAATTTCAAATAACTAACAAGTTAACCCGTCTCACTTAAGTAACTTAATAAGCATTTCCTTTTTTAGCTATGTTCGCTGTCATAAAGCTTCAGAATGACTATAGAGGAGGCTGAAAGGAAAGAGGCTAAAGAAAGTATCTGGCACAAAGGTATTCAATCTTTAAATTGGAATCATTCTAGAGGGTGTATCATTGGAGCTTTTATAGATGTTTTTATTGGAAAATGGAATATTATTCCATATACTATCTCCCTGATAAAGGCATATACTATTTTTTTATATGACTGATACTCATTAAAGGTCACAGAGCCTGATTAATTGCATCCCCTAAAGCTTGAATATTTATGCCACATAGTTTCTGTAGCTCTGAGTGCCAGGAGTCAAATCCCCATGAATGGCTCTATTGTCATAAAATAATCATTTATCCTTCTAGCACTTTCTCATGAAACATCTCCTTGTTCAGTAATAGAGATCAACTACTCCATATACTTAGCATTTGAAAATATTGTTAAAATTATCTCCAATCTCCAGGGAGGGAAATAGAAGCTGTAAATTGAAATATTTTTTTCATAATGTTGGACCATCTAAGAAGGGTTGTTTTAATGTTGAGAATACTTTAAGATGCTTACATCTTTATTGATTTATATTTTGGTTCCTAAGTAGGTACTTACGTTGTGGGTGTGTTTGGTAAATTTTATCTAATGTTCTTCATGTAGTTTTAAGACAACACTAAATCCAGAAGCAAGTTTGAAAATAAAAGCTGCAACTTGTGTTTCAGAGGGGCTACTTGGAGGGGTTTTTGCCATAGAATAAATTTAGTTAGAATCAGTCTTATATTTCAATAACACAAGTACTTTTTTAATGAGATCTTTGATGAAGAGGTAAACTATATGAACAATATAATCAATATGCTGCCTCTACACAAATTGTTATGACATCTTCTACCATAGTTATGCAGAGACATTTCCCTAGACCATCTAACTGTACAGACACTAATTTAAAATTTGAAAATTCCACTGTACAGTGAGAATGTAGAAATTAATGATCAAATAACTCTGCATCTTTCATAAAGCTAACTACAGAGCTGAGAAAAAATAGGCAAATAAATCATGGAGAAACTTCAAACCTCAAAACTGAATAGGAGTGAAATACCAAGTTGTGGTATAAAGAGTACTAAATGGGTTTTTGCTTCGGCAGCACATATACTAAAATTGGAACGATACAGAGAAGATTAGCGTGGCCCCTGCACAAGGATGACATGCAAATTCGTGAAGCGTTCCATATTTTTAACTATCATTATATGCAGATGATATGATTCTATATGTAGAGAACCCAAAAAAATCCACAGAAAAACTTCTTGAAATAATTAACCAGTTCAGTAAGGTTGCCGGCTACAAAATCAACACACAGAAATCAGTAGCCGTCCTATATGCAAAAAGCCAAGCAGAAGAAGAAGAAACTAAAAAAGTCATCCCATTTACCATCGCACCAAAAACAATTAAATACCTGGGAATAAACCTAACAAAACACGTAAAATAACTATACAAAGAAAACTTTAAAACGCTACTAAAAGAGATAAAAGAAGACACAAGGAAATGGAAAGACATTCCTTGCTCATGGATGGGAAGAATTAACATCATCAAAATGGCCATCCTACCAAAAGCAATCTACAGATTCAATGCAATCCCCTTAAAAATTCCAATGAAATTCTTTAAAGAGATAGAACAAAAATTACAAAAATTCATATGGAATAACAAAAGACCTCGAATATCAAAAAACCTCCTCTCCAAAAAAAGAGAGAATGGAGGACTAACTATTCCAGACTTCAAGCTATACTACAAAGCCATAATACTTAAAACGGCATGGTGCTGGTACAACAACTGATAATCAGACCAATGGAACAGAATTGAGAATCTAGAAATAAAGCCACACACATATAGCCAATTAATCTTTGACAAAGCAGGGAAAAACTTACATTAGAACAAAGATAGTCTCTTCAACAAATGGTGCTGGGAAAACTGGACTAAAACATGCAAAAAAATGGACCAAGACATCTCTCTCACACCATGTACAAAAATTAATTCAAAATGGATAAAAGACTTAGATATCAGACCTGAAACCATAACATACATAGAGGAAAACATAGGTAAAACCCTCCATAAGTACAATTCAGAAATCCCTTTCTGGAATCATCTGCAGAAGGTTAAAAATTGAAGGAAAACATAAACAGATGGGACTTCATCAAACTAAAAAGCTTCTGCATGGCAAAAGAGACAACAAAAAAAAATTAAAAGAAGCCCAACCAAATGGGAAAAAATTTTCGCCCTCCAAAAGAGTGATAAGGGATTACTAACACTGATTTACAAGGAACTCACACAACTAAACAAAAACAAAACAAGATGCCCAATCAAAAAGTGGGGAGAAGAACTAAAAAGACATTTCTCCAAAGAGGAAATACAAATGGCCAACAGACACATGAAAAATTGCTCAATATCAGTAGCAATCAGAGAAATGCAAATCAAAACCACAATGAGATACCACCTTACACCAGTAAGAATGGCCCACATCAAAAAAAAAAAAAAAAAAAAA
>PVHY01009021.1:0-58484 GCA_004024945.1 Uropsilus gracilis
TGTAAGAATGCATGGTTGGGATACTAGGAATCTAACTTTCACAATCCTCTATATCCTAGTTTTTCACAGCGTGGCATACAAAAAGCAACACTACATGGGAGTTTGGTTGACAGTGTGCAGGATCTAGTCTTAGACATATTGAAGTAGAATTGTTTTCTGAAAAGATACTCAAGTGATTTGCATGCATATTTTAAAAACATTGACCCATCCACAAATGATTAGATCCATAACCAGTTTCACCATCCCTGTATTTTGCCTGTTCATATTACTAATATGTTTGTTACCAATAGATCAGTTTCTATTCAGTGGGACAAGGAATTGAGACTGTATGAGACTTTCCTTCTGAAGTTCATATATATCACAACAATAGAAATAATCCTGAGGCAATGTGACACCCAGTGGCAAGTTTAGGTTTGCTTGTAATATTGACTATGACCATCAATTACCTCCTCTGGGTAATTTTTTCCCCAGAAAGTCGTTATTAACCCTTAAGCTTCCACCTCTTCTGGGTAAATTTTAATTTAATTTTTTTTCATTTTACCCTTAATTAGTTTTTATTTTTGCATTCTGTAGTTCATAGTTTATATAAATATAAATTTAGAAGGATTATTATCTATTTGGTTAGCCACAGTCTTTACTCAGTGCTTGTATAAATCATTTGACTAACAATGGTTTTCTCTGCTTCTTTCTTAGTAATCCCAAATGCATAGACAGAGGTTGTCAAAAATGTTCACTCTTCTTTCTCTTCCATAGTCTTATTGCTATGCTACTAAGCTTTCTCTATGTTAATGTGATTTTTTTTTGTCACTTACTGTTTGAAAGTTTTCATTTTGACCTTTACAAGATGTTTCTCTGTTTTTCCATGACAGTTCAGCAAAATGCCCTGGACTTTAATTCAGCTTTAATCACAGACTAAATGTGACTGACTTTTCTCATGATACATCAATAAATTTATAGAATATTACTCTATATGACCATTGTGGGCTTCAAAATGACTTTTTTGTTCCTAAATTTTACTAAATATAACTACATTATATCCCTTATTTCTAGTTCTCAGACCTAATTTCTTCAACTACTTACCATTGTCTTTGTTTCTTGACTCCTGTTTTTCTGAACACATATTGTTAAAATTTACCACTTGTGTAAACCAAAAACAGAATGATATAACTCTACTTTATAGATTAGTCAAACAGTTACAGGGTTAACTGGTTCAAAAGCATTCAACTTGGAAATATAGTGCTTATTTGCAATTGCATGTCATCACTTTTCTAATATTTTGACCACTTTCAAAGATCCCACAGATTACTTAGAAATTATAATTTTTAGAGTAGTATTAAATGAAATGATGAAAGCATCAACATTTAAAATGGATTTTTAGTGTATTTTTATTATCATTTTTCACAACAGAAGAATGTTTTTCATCTCACTTCATGCAATAAATTACTCTTTTATACACTTTCTGGTATGATTAGTATAAACTACCTTGGAGCCTAATTTGAATCCTGAACAGATACACAATCATGAAAAGATAATTTCACTTCTAGAATATACTTTCAGGAAAAGAGGGTGGGAAAGGAAAAGTAAGTCGGGCAAACATGGGCATATTTTTCTCAGTAAAATATAAAATTGCTTATCAGGATTTAAAATGCTAAATATCCATTACTTCCTTTACATTAAAAATGCAAACAGTATTTTAATTGATGCTACATATCATTTAAATTATATTATAATCTGGGTAAAAGAAGAACAATAAAAAGGAATCTCAAATACATGGTATAAACTAGATGAAAATAGCTAATAGCTAAAAAGGTAGCAAACATAATAGTGTTCTGATATGTAAACTAATTTACAAGAATATTTTAATATATGCTATAGTTATCTATTAATATAGAGTTTAATAAATGAGAATATGGAACAAAAGATAAAAGTTTAAATAGAACAAAAGAGAAAAATAACTTATCTAAACTTTTCCGAAAGACTTGGTTTCACAAATACAGAGCTCGAAAGCTTATCAGCTAATAACATAGGCTGTGTGCATACTCTCTTCTAAGTTTGATTGAGTCCCAAGTCAGTTTAGGCAGAAGATGGGCTATGTCTACATGAGAGGCTCATCCACAAAAATGTAAAATTATAGTCATCTGAAAAAAAAACAAAAAACCTCATCATCCATCTGTACGACTAGAATGTCCCTGTACTAGACAAAGAACCTCAGCTCAGTCCTTTCTCTGTCTCCAACCTGGTCCTAAGTAAAAAAAAAATTAACTCTTTTGTTTTACAACCCATTCCTCCAAATTAATAAAAACCCCTTCCATGACCAAAGTAAAGAGAAAATTTTGGGTACCTTTCTCTTGCCCCTTGATTGTCAATTTGTGAAAAATACTTCATTTTTAAAACCTGCTATCATAGTAATTGATCTTAATGCATGTTGAGCGGTGAGTTCATTTTGATAACAGACAATGGGAATTTTTCAATATACGTGTTAAGTTCACAGTGGTTTCTAAAGGTGAAACATTTTTTTCCTTTGTAGCATGCTTTTAGAATTTATTGAGGTTTTTGACAATTTATTAAGAATATCTGATTTCTTACAAGTAGTTGCTGAGCAATGAATCTTTGTCAAGAACACTTTGCCATAATAACTATGTGAGAATCTACTCTACTTTAGAGCCCTGGCCAGGTAAGACCATTAAGCACTTGGAATAAGGTTATTTAAAATGGTATTTACTGTGAATGTAAAATACACACCATATTTTATTTTATTTTTTAAGACTAGGTCTCACTATTTTTGCCTGTGGAACTGCAAGCTCATGTTGCCAGTGGTACCACAGACCCAAGCAATCCCCAGCCTGAGCTTCCCAGGTAGCTGGGATTGCAGGTGCACACCACCATGCCCAGCTATCTATATCTATATCTATATCTATATATATATTTATTTATTTATTTTCGGAACTAGGTCTTGCTGCATGCCCCCGGCAGGACTTGGACCTCGATCACTGACTCCAGTCACAGCTTTCTAGGCTGCCACTTACAGCCACCATGCCTGACCTCACACCATATTTTAATAGTTTAGTTTTTTAAAAAAATGTAAAATGCCTTATTAATAACATTTTTGTTGATTACATATGGAAAGGATAGCTTTCTTTAAAAGTTAAATTATTAAAATTAATTTCTTTCACTGATCTCTTCAGTTTTCATGAAACAGCTAAAGAATTTTAAATTATACATATATATATATATATGGTCTCTTTTGACTCACATTACATTTTATTGCACTGCTGAACTATATTCATCACTTTTCTAAAAAAAGTTAACTTTTGCAAAATTCATTGATGATACTTAAATTCTTAGTTGATTAATGAGATTATTTTATCTTCAGTATTTCTGGTGGTGATTGAGACAGAAGAACAAATACATGCCCAATGTGGTTTGAGGTTAGAAATATATATAATGTTATTTGACTGTGCCATGATTTTCATTCACTGTTCAATCTGTCAAGTAACTGAAATATAGAGACTAACAGAATGAATTAGTGTTTAACAAAAAAAAAAAAAATGAGAGAGAAATCTTCCCTTGAGTAGTCTTTGGAGGTACTGATGACCTTGACATTGAATTACTACATTTATGGTTTAGCTAGAGGCATTTTTTTTCTTTCCACAGAGGAGAGAAGCTATCATTCTCTCAAAATTAAAATTAGAAACAAATTAATAACATTCTCATTTACATTATTATGTGCCAGTTTTGTGTGTTAAATTAGTTTCTAAAAATTAAGTAATAAGTAAAGAAAAATGGTAGAACAATTGGTTTCTTAGGAAGCAATTTATTGATAAATCATGCAATATGAAGAACTAATGTTGAATCTTGAATTGTTAAGTGGTTTTATTCAGGAATTTTATCAACATAATTATGATGTGGTCTTCCATTTGAAAAACAATTTTCACTTAAGTGGTAAAATCAAACTCTACCTTGATTATTATGGTGAGAAGGATTATACTGTCAAATCAGATGAATCCATATGAAGGAAATACTTTTATTTAGATAAATATTGAAAAATGATTACATGTAAAAGATCGACATTATAATAAACTACCAACTTTTCTAAATAAACTTAACAATAATGAAGTGTTTCCTTTTAAAAATGAGATTTTAATAAAAAGAACATGCCATAGAAGATAACTTTGTTATTTCACATTCAATTAAAATATTTGCTTGATTTTTATATTGACTCCTTGTAATACTGTATATAGTGTATTTCTAATTGATACTACTATTTTTATACTTCCAATATCACATGAGATTATCCACACAGCCTTTCATTTGACGAGAGAATCTTTTGTTGTTCATTAAAAATGAACAGGAATAGTAAATGGGGCTAATTTGTATCCATGTACACATTTTATTATATTAAATAAAATGGTCTGAAATCAGATAGCATTGAAGCAAAGCCTAAAATCTTGGATCTCCATGGAGAAGAGAAAGCACATATCATCACATTTCTACAGAAGAAAAAAAACATATAGATAAAATGGATAGGTATAATTGTAACCAGGGGAAAATCAATGTATGTGACCAAGGATGACGAAATATGAACATACAATAACATCCACTAGTATAGGAAACATGTAGGGGAGTAAGCCAAGACTGCTGATATGCATAGATTTGCAAAAATCGGAAAGTGATAATGGAGATGCAGGTTTTGTGAGGTCTATTCTACTAGACCACTTTAGAGCACTGCAGAAAATACTTGCAGAGTATCAGCATTTTGAATCATCCATGGTTGTCTATCTGGCAGGTACTCTCTTGCATGAGTACACTATGTGATGATAAAATGCTAGTGAAATGTAATAAATTGACAACAATTGGTGGATACTTAAGTTTTCCTCAGCAGATCAAAGTGCTTGATAGAAGAATGTATGTTTTTATAATCTCATAATCCACAACTTCACAGCACTAAAGAAAGAAGCTATATGGACAGAAGTAATTACTGAAGAGTGTGGGAAGATTTCAAGGCAAGCTGTAGAGGTTTTAGTTCTGGTTCACCACTTATTAATGCTGTCTCTGTTTATTCATCAGTAAAATGAGATATTTGAATGACTAAATTTCACTAATACATTGTGTAAATCTCCTCCTTTGTTTCATCATAGGAGGTATCCATTCTAAATTGCATTTGTGTCATAGCATTTCACTTGCTCTAATATATATTGTTTTCTCATTTTTTCTTTAATGAGGAAAAAATATATGTGTGGCCACTGGGCTTTATATCAAGTAACACTTGATAGTTTTATACCCAAAGGACAGTATATATCAATGGGATGATCCACTCTGTAACACTTCATATAATTTACATTGTCATGTGGATACATTTTTAGGTACATATGTCAATACTAAGATTATACTCAAGGTTTCAAAATATATTTGGGTTTCTCAAATGCAATTGAGTTTTCTGAATCTTTTAGAAGAAAGCTTTATATTGGCCTAGAGTGAAAAGATTTAAGTATTGTGTCAGTGATGATAGAATTTTTTTTTTAGGACAAAAAAGGGAAAATGTTTAAATGTTATACACAACAAACATTTTTAATTCTCAGTATTACATTTTGCAGTTGATTAATTTTAATAGAAAGCTTGAAGTTCTCTATTTTAATACCCACAAGTCTCCATACCTTAAAGTAAAGGCTTCTAAAAGGTCAATCATACTTTTTTTTCAGCAGCCTATTGAGCATCGTAGCCCCTTACCAAAAATAAAAGTAGGAAAAGAAGGTCTATTATTATATATATATTTTGTCCTTTCTTATCACAAGTAATTGCTGTGCTTTGTAAGAATACAGTTAGTGAGCAGGAATTTTCTGATTCATTCACAAAGAATAACAGTTCACTTCAACCTACCCCAATGACTTCATAAGAAACTGGCAATGAAATCAGAGAATAAAGTGAAGTTGTGATATTCTTCCTTCACATCTCTCTTTGGAAGTTGCTTTGCTTATGGAGAATATTTATCATTTTCAATACAAAACAAATCCTTAGTAAAAACAATTACAAGGAACTGTTATTGTTGGCACCTGAAAGTCCATTTCCTACTCATTCTGCTACATAATTTATATATTAGCATTGCAGAATTCACATGCTCTGCACTCCTTTTTTTCCTAGACCTCTCCTTGACACATTGGGGAGCCTTAGAATCTTTTTGATATTGTCACCAGATGGATAGCTTCTTTACTATATGATACTTATCATGAAAAGGAAAAATGGCATTTCAAACAAGAATTAATGAAATTCTTGAGTTTGTTGAAAACTGTGCTGGGATAGAAGTGGCAAAATGAGCAGGACTCGGGCAACCGTCTTCTCATCCTACTTCTCAAAAGATTCGAAATTACTGCTGGAGCCAAATTTGCTTTGAATGTTCTGTAAATTTTCCCAAATGAAGCATTAGTACAGGGAGGTAGCCTTTATGCCCAACTCTCCATTCCCCCTATATCTGTGAGTTTTGCCTCATCAAAGCAATGTGACCTATGGACACTGAGAAATTTATCAAGGCAAATGTATCTGAAGACAGCTTCATGGAGTGTATAATGAACCCATCATTTCCACTATTTTATCTGTTTTCATAGACAAATCCCATAAAAAGTGGTCTACAACATAAACAGCTCCAGGTGCATCTCAGTTCAGAGACTTGCTTGTTCAGCACTGGTGGGTGGTTAGCCTTGTCAAGTGCAAGGAAGTCCTACAATTTCATGAACTTATTCAGAAGTCTTATACATGGAAGCTGAAATGTTTCTATGCTTTTATATATTTTATGTATTTAATTTTCAGAGGTTTCCTATAAAAATATCTTCCATTTCTGAATATGACTTGAAATTCCTTAATGTCATGTTTTTGTATTCTAAAAAATAGAAACAGATGGGTGCTATACATGCCATATCAGCTGTATCATTTTCTCCCCACATCCATTCAAGCACTCATGCTTTTAACATAAATATTCATGTATATGATGCATGATCACATGGGGGTTGAGGAGGGGAAAGAGAGAGAAAGAATAAATTTACTCCTAGGATTTCAACATCTGCCTCAATTTTGAATTGCCCAAACAAACAGTTACTACAAAGATGACATAGTCAATTTGACATTTTCTGTCCCCTTTATTTCTTTGTCAGCAGACAAGCTTCCCAAATGCAGGAAGACCATGAATATCTTTAGCAGCCAAATTCTGTGCAAGCATTGTTTTTCAACTAAATTCTGGGTGCTATAGGCAAAAATGGAAGAGATGCTTGTTGTAAGTTCCCTTCACATTCAATTTAATTATGATTGTGAGGACAGGATAAGTTGTTTTGGAATTGCAACATAGGAACTGTGAGGTATTTTATGTTGATACATTAAGTATAAATGGAACAAAAATCTCTGCAGACTTGTGACCTGCTCATGGAGTCTGATTACAATGCTGCCCACTCAGGCAGTTACTCCTCCAAGCTACTCCAGCCAGTACTCTGCACACGTGGCAACACCATGATTCCTGGCCACCCAGGTTTGTTACTGCCAATCACACTCTTACCAGGTTCATTTTGAGTGGTGTTCAGTTACCCTGGGTTGCCTTTCTCTGATGTCCGATCATCCTGGCTACTGCTGCCATTCTATCCTTCCCACTTCATTTCTTCTCCTACAGACTTTCTGTCACACCCTGCCAAGCAGGACAGTTCTTACCATCCTATTTTCAACTGCAACACAAAGAGGGAGCACCAGGCTGCTCTATTCAGTTGAGTCACCTGCTATCAGTTTAGATAGCTTGAAACTTTATGAAACCCTTGCCTCCTCTGTTTATGATACTAGATTAGATAAAAAGTTATCTGTGATGAAAGTTTCTTCATAGGAAAGCATCAGCAAACATGGGACTTGTTTTCCATTTACAGCAAATTAACTGCAAAGATTCTTCCAGGCTTAGAAGTTTAGGGTTCTCAGTCCTGTTCACCTGCTCCACTTATGAATTCAAAATGTGACTTTTTGTTTCAGTCTTCATCCCAGGTTCCATGCTTTTATGTTCCCAGTCCTGGTCCTCACACCTCACAACTTTCTTCACATCACATCTGGCTTATCCTTGCTTTTTTTAAAAAAAATTATTTATATATAAATTTTACATCTTTGTAATTCCAGGGAATCACCCCCAACCCTCCCCACCATACCCCCTCTTTTCTCCCCATCTCTAAGTTGTGTGCTTCAGTTTGCTGGCTAGCTTGTTTGGACTTTTCCTCACACTTTTGTTTATTTTTTTTCCTATATCCCATATATTAGTGAAACCATTTGGTTTCTGTGTTTTTCCTTTTTAACTTGTTTCCTCTAATATGATTTCTTCTAAGTATATAAATATTATCATAAAATCATCAAATTTGTCATTTTTAATTGATTAGTAATATTCCATTGTGTATATATACTACATTTTTTCATCTAGTCATCTGCTTTGGGGCATTTAGGTTGCTTCCAAGTCCTTGCAGTTATAAATAGTGCTACAGTAAACATCTGAGAACAGATGTCCCTTTGTACCCACATTGAGGTCTCTTTTGGTTAGATTCCCAGGAGAGATATTGCTGGGTCTAATGGTAGTTCTAATTTCATTAATTTGGGGGTCCTCCACACAGCTTTCCATAGTGGTTGAACCAATTTACATACCCACAAGCAGTGTGAGAGTATTCCTTTCTATTCACATCCTTGTCCGAAAATGTTGTTGCCCGTTCTTTGGATGTGGGCCATTCTTACTGGTGTAAGGTGGTATCTCATTATGGTTTTGATTTCCCTTATTGCTAGTGACATTGACCAATTTTTCATGTGCCTTTTGGCCATTTGTATTTCCTCTTTGGAGAGTGTTTTTTTAATTCTGCCCATGTTTTCAATGGGCTTCTTGTTTGGCTTTTATTTAGTTGTTTGAGTTCCTTGTGGATCTTCATTATTAGACCTTAATCACTCTTGTGGAGCACAAAAATTTCTTCCCATTTGACTGGGCTTCTATTTGTTTTTTTCTGTTGTCTCCTTTGCTGTACAGAAGCTTTTTAGTTTTATGCAGTCTCATATGTCTATATTTTCCTTCATTTTTTTTTTTTTTGACATCTATGGATGTTTCCAGAAAGTGGTTTCTGAATTGTAATTCATGGAGGGTTTTCCCCAAGTTTTCCTCTATGTATGTTATGGTTTCAGGTCTGATATCCATTTTGAATTGATTTTTGTACATGGTGTGATGGAGTTGTCTTGGTCCATTTTTTGTATGTTTTAGTTCAATTTTAGTCCCAGCACCATTTATTGAAGAGGCTATCTTTGTTTCAATGTAAGTTTTTCCCTCCTTTGTCAAAGATTAATTGAATGTATGTGTGATTTTATTTCCAAGCAATCAATTCTGTTCCATTGGTCTGATTGTCTATATTTGTACCAGTACTATGTCTTTAATTATTATGGCTTTGTAGTTTAGTTTGAAGTTTGGAATTGTAATACCTCCATTTTCTTTATTTTCTGATAGGATGCTTTTTGATATTTGAGGTATTTTGTTATTCCACATGTATTTCAGTAATTATTGTTCTATCTCTTTAAAGATGTCATTGGGATTTTTACCGTGATTACATTGACTCTGTAGATTGCTTTTGGTAGGTTGACCATTTTGATGATATTGATCCTTCCAATCCATGAGCAGAGAATGTATTTCCATGTCCTTATGTCTTCTTCTATCTCTTTTAGCAGTGTTTTAAAGTTTTATTTGTATATTTCTTTCATGTGTTTTGTTAAGTTTATTCCCAGGTATATAATATTTTTTGGTGTGATGGTAAATGGGATGGATTTTCTGATTTTTCTTCTTCTATTTGACTTTATTTATACAGGAAAGCTACTGACTTCTGTGTGTTAATTTTGTATCCAGCTACCTTACTGAATTGGTTTATTATTTCAAGCAATGTTTCTTGGATATTTTTGGGTTAACTATATAATCATGTCATCAGCATATAATAATATCTTCAGTTCCTCTTTACCTATTTGTATCCCTTTTATGTCTTTCTCTTGCCTTACTGTCCTAGCTAGAACTTCCAGTACAATGTTAAAGCATAGTGGAGAGAGTGGGCATCCTTGCTTGATTCCAGATCTTAACTGGAACGATTTCAGTTTTTCCCTATTTAGGATGATGTTTGCTGCAGGTTTGTCATAGATGGCTTTAATTATATTGAGGTAAGTTCCTTTATTCGCCAGTTTTTCAAGGATTTTTATCACGAATGGATGCTGGACTTTGTGGAATGATTTCTCTGTGTCTATTGTTATGACAATGTGGTTTTTGTTTTTCTCTTTATTGACGTGGTGTATTATGTTAATTGATTTCCAGATCTCAAACTATCCTCTTAAGAGGTCCTAGAATAAATCCCACTTGGTCATGGTGATTAATGCTTTTTATGCATCATTGGAATATTCTATCTTATTGATGTTGTTTGCTTCAAAGTAGGTTTTAATTTCTTCTTTAATTTCTTCGATTACCCATTCTTCATTTTGTTCAGTCTCCAAGTGTTTGATATTCTTCTTGCTTTCTTTTCATTGTTGATTTCTACTTTGGTACCATTATGGTCTGAGAAAAAGGTTGGTATTATTTTAATCTTTGTATATTTATCATGTTTGCCTTGTGGCCTAGTATGTGGTCAATTTTACAGAATGATCCATTTGCATTTGAGAATAAGTTGTATTCTTTCCCTTGGGGGTGTAGTGTCCTGTAGATATCTATTAGGTCCATTTTGTCTCAGTCTTCTTTTAAGGCTTTGCTTTTGTGTCCTGGTGTAGCTGGATTTTTTTGATCTGTGATTTGTTGAGAGTGGGGTGTTGAAGTCTCCTGCTACATATGTGTTTTCATCTATATTTGTTTTCAGTTCTCATAGTAGCTGTCTTATTAATATTTGTATACCCTCATTTGGTGAGTATATGTCGATAATTTTTATGTCTTTTGGGTTGGTTGACCTTTGAACCATTAGGTGGTGACCTTCTTTATCCTTTGTTACATTTTTTAGTTTGAAATCTACTTTTCTGCTATAAGAATAGCTACCCCTGCCTTTTTTTTTGGGGGGGGGGAGTGTTGCTTGTAGAATTGTTTTTAATTCTTTTATCTTCAATCTATGCTTGTCTTTTGGGATCAGATGTGTTTCTTGGAGGCAGCAGAATGCTGGGTTCTGTCTTTTAATACAGTCTGCAACTATATCTTTTGATTGATGAGTTTAGCCCATTGACATTTAAAGCAATTATTGATGTTTGAGATTCTAACAATGGGTTACTGGTGGTCATTTGTGTTCTGTTTTAGTTTCTTCTTTCTTTTTTTTTAAATTCATTCTTTTTATTCTTCTGTGGGTTTCGGTCTTAGGGCTTCTTACAGGAGTTCTTGGAGTGGGGGCTTGGTGGTAGCAAATTTCTGGAGGTTTTGTTTGTCTGAGAAGGTTCTAATTTTTCCTTCATAAAGGAAGGATAATATTGCTGAATAGAGTATTCTTAGTAGGCACTTTTTGTCTTGGTGTGTTTTGAGTATGTGGCCTCATTCTCTCCTTGCTTGCAGTGTCTCTTCTGAGAAATATAAGGTCAGTCTAATCGGTTTTCCTTTGTAGGTTATCTGTTTCCTCTTTCTTGTTATTCTCATAATTTTTTTCTTTATATTTGGCTCTTGAAAGTTTTCCTACGATGTGTCTTGTTTATTTATTCTTTGATTAAAGTAGCTTGGTGTCCTTTTTGCTTCCAGTAGGTCTATTTTCATTTCTTTCTTCAGATTTTGGAAATTCTCCTCCATTACATTGAAAAGTCTTTCAGATCCTATGTCTTTCTTTTATTCTGGGATTCCAATTACACAGTTGTTTTCTTTAGGGTATCTAACAGATCTCTGATTTTTTTGTTCAGTCTTCTTACTTTGTTTTTCTCTCTATCTTCATCCTCTCTACTTCTGTATCCTCTAGTGTGCTGATTCATTCTTCTGCTTCTTCTAATCAGCTTCCCTGGCTTTTCCCTGTATTTTTGAGCTTCTATTGCTCCTCTTATATACTGTATCTCCTGTAGCTTCTTATTTAGGACTTTAATTTCATTTTTCTGTTCATTAATGATATTGCTCATTTTGCTGCATTGTTTCATTGTTTTCTATATTTTTCTGCTTTTAGGTCATTAAATGCTTCTAACTTCTTGCTTTCCTTCCCCCCCCCCCGCTTCCTTGGCCTCTTTGATTGCTTTTATCACATTGATTCTGAATTCTTTGTCTGACATATGAAGCATGTTTTCCATGTCATCCATGTTGGTTTCTACAAATTGTTAATCCTTTGGTGGTGAGTTATTTTTCTTAGCACTTGCTTGAGTATTTGTATTCTTCCTCCTTCCAGTGTTTTCCTTTCAAACTTGCTCTACATATTGAGTGACTACTGCTCTAGTATTAGATGGCATGTTGAAGTCTATCTAGTTGTGGTTAATTCTGCCTTTGTGCTTTTGCTGCTGTGGTGATTATATCTTGTTTCTGTTAGCTATTTTAGGACAAATTCCTTTTCAGAGAGTGGATGTGATGATAAGATGTGGTTTCTATTGTATTGTCTGTCTTCTTTTTTCATTGTTTCTCCTCTTTTAGATTGATAGGACATGAATAATTTTTAGTGTCTCCAAGCATCTAGGGCTTGTCATATATACCTTTTTGACTGGAATGTCTTTATGCTCTTGAGTAGTGAGTGTCCTTTTTTCTCCAGTTTGCACAGGTACCACACAGAAGCACCAGCGCTTCTTGGCTGCTGGGGTATGGGCTCTTCATGCCAATTTGTCTTTCCTTGAACCAGTAAAACTCAGTCCGTGCCTAGCCTGAATAGCAGAGGCCCATTCAGTTGTAAAGCTAGCGACCCTGCCCTATCTCTCAAGTGTGTTACCTTGGCACCTGGAAGTAGTCCAGTGCTGGCTGAAGCCCTCACTTGAGCTCCACCATCCTGCAATGTTGCGAGCTTGTCACCACCAAGTTGTCTTTCCCTGGGCCAGTAAAGCTTAGTCCACACCTCAGCCTGAGCCCCACAGGGCTGTTGGGGTTGAGCTCTTCACCACCAAGTTGCCTTTCCCCTGGCCAGTCTATACTTGCTTTTTGATTGAATTTCTGTTTTGAAACCTAGGTTCCTTCTGCATTGATTCCTCTTGTCCTCGACCCATTCCCTTTCCTGCCTTCCCAACACAGGTAAATTCTCAGAGTTTATATATCTTAACTATATAGGAGAATAACAGGAAAAATTTTACTTTCAGATTCAATAAAGTGTTAATTTTGGTGTGGAAAAAAGAAAGAGCACAAGAATTTTAGTAAAACACTTCCCATTTGGTATGCATACATTATGTAAATCAGTTGAAAATAGGAAGTATTTGATATTTTTGAAAATATCTGGATTAAGGCAAAAAGAAAAAAAGATGACCCATTTTACAAAACTCATATTTAATTTAAACAAATATTTAGTCTTTTAATTTCCATGTCCAAGAGAGATTTTATTGTGTACTGAGACAGAGTTCTTGAACCAAAAAGGACAGGACTTGTAACACAGAGCCCTGTTGTTCATGTCAACTGGTAAACAAGGATTTAAACAATTTGTTAAGTCTAGACGCATAAAACTGTGACTGAATTTCCTTGACTGGTTGTTTTTATTATTACTGATTTTCCCTTGTACATTCCTGAACTCTTTTTAATATTTATCAAGTTAGCTGTGTGTGTGTGGGGGGGGGGATAAAATGGAGTTCTATACCCCTACACCAGAGCGGTTAAATGGGAGCTGCAGGTACACATGCTCACAGATGGGAGAGTTCCCAGCTCTATATAATCACTGTACAGCAAATGGTTGGTGCTCACAGTTAGCAACCATGAACTATGCCCAGATGGATTAATGGACTTTAACCAATTCTACTCACCTTGCTTTATTAGTCACTGGATTTAATTCCTTCTCATACTCCCACCCTAAAACTTACATCGACCCCTAGGATTAGCACATATGGGAGTTTCTAACTGCCCAGAAGTTTTTCCAATCTCTCTTTCCTTGGTCTATTGTTAAGAAATAAACACTGATGCCTTGCCTGCTCTCACTGGTGTCTGTGGAGTCTTCTTGTCAATCTTGACTAGAAGGTCTTGAGAACCCTTTCGTAAGCTTGGGAGCAAGGTCCCTTGGTGCATTTCTCTGATTCCCAAAAGATGACACTGTGATCAGTGACTGTGATGTTGGAGGGAGTTAGCCGACTGAGGTACACGAAAATCTACTCCCTTGTCCAGTTACAATACCACCTTTTTTTTCTAAATATAGCCAAAAAATACAAAATAATAAAATTTATGAAATTTTAACTTCCTAGAAAGCTCTTAATGACATCATCACTTATTAGGATTTCCAAACTGTATGGAAATGACATGTCCTTGTCATTGTCTGACTTTTTTTGTGCATTGGTATCTTATTTATCTTTCAGCTTAGACTTTGGTGTGTTGAGTCCCCAGTAGTCAAGTAACTGACCAGAAGCTTTAACTGAGCTGTGAAAGCACTCTCTATTGAATGCTTTCATGTGCTTTCCTGACTTGGAGAAACTCCAGGAATCTAGACTGCCCTGTAAATAAAGACTAGACTTTGAATAGATAAACTTAAATTTGAATCCAGGCTCTAACTTTTATAATAAGAACAACGCTGTGCTATTTTTTAAAACATTCTTTTTTGAGTTTGTACATTTTTCCTTAAAATATGAACTGTACCTTACTAGAGAGTTTTCTAACCTCAGTACTATTAGCTTTTTTTTAAAAAAAATTATTTATATATATTTCACATCATTTCAGTCCCTGGGGGTCACCCACCACCTCCCCTCCCCTCCTGCTCCAGCTGATCCCCACTCTCCCCTTGTGTAGTTTCATTTTGTTGACCATATATAGGTGAGACCATCTGGTTTCTGTCCCTTTCTATCTGGCTCATTTCTGCTAGTATGATTTCTTCTAGATGCATCCAGGTTTCCATAAATTCATCAAATTTGTCATTTTTAATTAATGAGTAATACTCCATTGTGTATATATACCACATCTTTTTCATCCACTCATCTGTTCTGGGTCATTTGGGTTTTTCCATGTCCTTGCAATTATAAATAGTGCTGCAATAAACTTCCGAGCACAGGTGTCCTTTTGTACCCACATTGAGGTCTCCTTTGGGTAGATTTCCAGAAGTGCGACTGCTCTGTCAAATGGTAATTCCATTTTCGTTAGTTTGAGGGTCCTCCATACTGCTTTCCATAGTGGCTGGATGAGTTTATATTCCTACCAGCAGTGTAAGTTCCTTTCTCTCCACATCCATGCCAGCACTTGTTGTTGCCTGTTTTTTTGATATAGGCCATTCTTACTGGTGTAAAGTGGTATCTCATTGTGGTTTGATTTGCATTTCTCTGATTGCTAGTGACATTGAGCAATTTTTCATGTTCTTGTTGGCCATTTGTGTTTCCTCTTTGGAGAAGTGTCTTTTTTAGTTCTCTCCACTTTTTGATTGGGCATCTTGTTTTGTTTATGTTTAGTTGTTTGAGTTCCTTGTAGATCTGTGTTATTAATCCCTTATCACTCTTGTGGAGGGCAAAAAATTTTTTCCCATTTTGTTGGGCTTCTTTTAGTTTTTTCTTTTGTCTCTTTTGCTGTACACAAGCTTTTCAGTTTGATGTAGTCCCATCTGTTTATGTTTTCCTTCAATTGTTTGCCTTCTGCAGATGATTCCAGAAAGGGATTTCTGAATTGTACTTCATGGGGGGTTTTGCCCAAGTTTTCCTCTATGTATGTTATGGTTTCAGGTCTGATATCTAAGTCTTTTATCCATTTTGAATTAATTTTTGTACATAGTGTGAGAGAGTTGTCTTGGTCCATTTTTTTTGTATGTCTTAGTCCAGTTTTCCCAGCACCATTTCTTGAAGAGGCTATCTTTGTTCCAAAGTAAGTTTTGCACTCCTTTGTCAAAGACTAATTGGCTATATATGTGTGGCTTTATTTTTCGAACTCTCAAATCTGTTCCGTTGGTCTGATTGTCAGTTGTTGTACCAGTACCATGCTGTTTTAAGTATTATGGCTTTGTAGTAAAGCTTGAAGTCTGGGTTAGGCCTCCATTCCCTTTTTTTGTAGAGGAGATTTTTTGATATTTGAGGTCTTTTGTTATTTCATATGGATTTTTGTAATTTTTGTTCTATCTCTTTAAAGAATGTCATTGGAAATTTTAAGGGGATTGCATTGAATCTGTAGATTGCTTTTGGTAGGTTGACCATTTTGATGATGTTAATTCTTCCCATCCATGAGCAAGGAATGCCTTTCCATTTCCTTGTGTCTTCTTTTATCTCTTTTAGTAGTGTTTTAAAGTTTTCTTTGTATAACTATTTTACATGTTTTGTTAGATTTATTCCCAGGTATTTAATTGTTTTTGGTGTGATGGTAAATTGGATGACTTTTTAAATTTCTTCTTCTTCTGTTTGGCTTTTTGCTTATAGGAAGGTTATTGATTTTTGTGTGTTGATTTTGTAGCTGGCTACCTTACTGAACTGATTTATTGTTTCAAGAAGTTTTCTGTGGGTTTTTTTTGGGTTCTCTACATATAGAATCATATCATCTGCATGTAATGATAGCTTCAGTTCCTCTTGTCCTATTTGTATCCCTTTTATATCCTTCTCTTGCCTTATTGCTCTGGCTAGAACTTCCAACACAATGTTAAAAAGTAATGGAGAGAGTGGACATCCTTGCCTGGCTAAGGCTTGGTCATGGTGAATAATGCTTTTTATGCATCATAGGATTCGATTTGTTAGTATTTTGTTTAAAATTTTTGCATCTGTGTTCGTTAGGGAAATTGGTCTATAGCTTTCTTTCTTGGTGCAGTCCTTATTTGTTTTTGGTGTGAGTATGATGTTTGCTTCATAGAATGTGTTTGGGAGCTTCCTTTCTTCCTCAATTTTTTGAAGAGTTTTAATAGTATAAGTGCTATTTCCTCTTTGAATGTCATGTAGAATTCATTTGTAAAGATATCTGGTTCTGGGATCTTGTTTTTAGGGAGAGTTTTTATGACTGCATCAATTTCACTGTTCATGATTGGATTATTTAGACTATTTCTTCTTTGTTCAATTTTGGGTAGTTATATTTTTCCAGTAAACTGTCCATCTCATTCAGGTTGTTGTATCTGTTTCCATATAGATGTTCATAGTAGTCTCTGATTATCCTTTGGATTTCTTTTGTGATTTCTCCTTTCTTGTTTGTGATTCTATTTATTTAGGTGTTTTCTCTTCTTTTTTTCTGAGCTTTGCAAGGGATTTGTCAATTTTATTTATTTTTTCAATGAACCAGCTCTTAGTTTTGTTGATCTTCTGGATAGTCTTTTTGGTCTCTATGTTATTTATTTCTTCTTTTATTTATTTTTATTATTTCTTATTTTCTTCTGGGCTTTGGCTTTTCTTGTTCTTTTTCTAATTTTTTCAAGTTGGGACATGAGGTGTTTTCTTTGGATATTTTCTTGGTTTTTGAAATGGGCCTGTATTGCTATGAACCTTCCACTTAGATATGCTTTTGCTGAGTCCCAGACATTTTGGAATGTTGTATCTTCTTTGTCATTTGTTTTGAAGTTGGTTTTAATTTCTTCTGTTACCCATTCTTCATTTAGTAGTATATTGTTCAGTCTCCATGTATTGGACACTCTTCTTGCTTTCTCTTCATTGTTAATTTTTAGTTTGATGCCTTTATGATCAGAGAAAAAGTTAGTATAATTTTGATTTTTGTGTATTTGTTCTGGTTTCCCTTGTGTCCTAATATGTGGTCAATTTTAGAGAAGAATCCATGTGCATTTGAAAAGAAGGTGTATTCCCTTTTCGGGGGGTGCAGTGTCCTGTAGATATCTATTAGGTCCATTTGGTCTAGGTCTTTCTTTAAAGCTTTTGTGTCCTTGTTTAGCGTTTGTTTTACTGATTTGTCTTTTGGTGAGAGTGGGGTGTTAAAGTCTCCTATGACATATTTATTTTCAGTTCTGCTGGTAGCTGTCTTATAAATCTTGGTGCTCCCTCATTTGATGAATATATGTTGATAATTGTTAAGTCTTTTTGGTGAGTTGAACCACATACCATTAGGTTGTGTCCGTCTTTATCCTTTGTCACTTTTTTTATTCTGAAATCTGCTTTATATGCTATAAGAATGGCTACCCCTGCCTTTTTCTTGGGACCATTTGCTTGTAGAATTGTTCTCCATCCTTTTACTTTCAGTCTATGCTTATCTTTAGGATTAGATGTGTTTCCTGGAGGCAGCAGAATGTTGGGTTCTCTCTTTTGATCCAGTCCACAACTCTGTGTCTTTTGATTGATGAGTCTAGACCATTGACACTTAGAGTGACTCTTGATGTGTGGGTTTCTAGTGTTGGCTTTCTAGAGGTCATTTTGAGGTTCTGCTTTGGTTTATTGTTATGTATACTCTATTTATTGATCTGAGAGTTTTGGTCCTGAGGTTTCTTCCAATATTTCTTGGAGTGGGGGTTTGGTGGTAGGAAATTTCTTGAAATTTTGCTTGTCTGAGAAGGTTCTAATTTTTCCTTCATACAGGAAGGACAGCTTTCCTGGATAGAGTATTCTTCTCTGGCACTTTTTGTCTTGGGGTTTTTTGAATATGAGACTCCATTCTCTTCTTGCTTGGAGTGTCTCTTCAGAGAAATCTGAGGTCAGTCTAATGGGTTTTCCTTTGTAGGTTATCTGTTTCCTCTCTCTAGTCATCCTAATTATTTTTTTTTTATCTTGAACTCTTGGGAGTTTTACAATTATGTGTCTTGCTGTGGTTTTTCTTTCATTGAAGTAATTTGGTGTCCTTTTTGCTTCCTGTATGTCTATTTACATTTTGTTCTTCAAGTTTGGGAAGTTCTGTTCTATTATTGCTTTAAAAAGCCTATCATTTCCTATGTCTTTCTCTTCTCCTCTTGGGATTTTCTTTTTTTAAAGTATCTGATAGGCATACTGATTTTTTCCACTATCTTCTTATTTTGTTTATCACTCTCTTTTTCTCTCTTAGTTCTCTCTACTTGTGTCCTCCAGTGTGCTGATTCCTTCTTCAATTTTTTCTAGTCTGCTTTCATGACTTTTCCCAGTATTTTTTTTTTTTTTGAGACTAGGTCTCGCTATTTTTGCCCATGGAACCACAGGCTCTTGTTGCCCAGGGTACCACAGACTCAAGCAATCCCCAGCCTCAGCCTCCCAGGTAACTGGGATTACAGGCACGTACCACCACGCCCAGCTATTTTTTTGGAACTAGGTCTCACTGCGTGCCCCAGGTGGGATACAAACCACGATCCCTAGCCCCGGCCGCTTCATAGGCTGAAGCTTACAGGCACAAGCCACCGTGTCCAGCCTTTTCCCAGTATTTTTGATGTCTTCTATCGCTCCTCTTATATACTGCATCTCCTTCATTTTCTTATTTAGGGTTTCAATCTCGTTCTATTCGCCGATGATGATGTTCATTTTGCTATATTCCTTTTTATATTTTTCTACTTCTCCTCTTAGCTCGTTGATTGCTTTTATCATTTTGTGTCTGAATTCTTTATCTGACATAAAGGGCATTTCTTTGATTTCGTCCATGTTGGTTTCTGGAGGTTGTTTGTCCTTTAGAGATGGATTATTTCCCCTTGGGCTCATTTGATTATTTGTATTTTTCTTCCTTCCTGTGTTTTCTCTTTGGGTTTGCTCCACATATTGTGCAACAACTGCTCTAGTATTTGTTGGCATTTTGAAGAATATCAGTCTGTGGTGATTTCTGCCCTTGTGCCAGTATGATTTCTTGCTTCTGTTGGCTGTTTTTGGAGGTGAATTCCTTCCCTTTGTTTCTGGGCTATGTATTCTGTCCTTTACTTTTGTACTCTCTATCGGACATTCTAATTCTTGTTGAGATTTCTATCTGTGCCAGCGCTCCCAGAAGTCTCACCTAAAGTCAAAGTTTCCACCGATGACCCCATCGGCTGTGGTGAGTGCCAAAAGTCCCTCTCGGCTCACAGCTGGGCCTTGCCCCCCCCCCAGGAGGGAGATGGGCACAGAGTCCTCCGAGTGACCAGGGTGGGGTCGATCAGATGCATGGGAGAGTCCCAGAAGTCTCACCTAAAGCCAAAGTTTCCACTGATGCCCCACCGGCTGTGGGGAGCACCAAAAGCCCCTCTTGGCTTACAGCTGGGGCCTTGCCACCCCCCCCCCCACAGTACTATTAGCTTTTAAAGCTGAGTCATTCATTGTGATGGGGCATTTTCCTCTGCACTTTTGCATATTTATCTGCCTCATTAGTCTATCTCCACTAGATACCAGTAGTACCTTCCAACTGTGACAACCAAAAATGTCTCCAGACATTGCCAAATGAGCTCTGGGAAGGAAATTACCCCTAGATGATAACCACTGTCTTAAAATATTTGAGGATTAAATATAATATTTGTGAAGTGCTTAGTACATTGAACTTTTAAATAACTGGTATCTTCAATTTTGGGTTATCATTTAAGACAGTTAAGACTTTGTATCTGCACTTTGCTTAGCTGAACAATACTAGGAGATATAGACTAGATAAGTAAAGAAAACCTTTAGAGTTGTCATGGGAAACTGACCAATCCACAGAACCAATAGGGAACTACCCAGAATTTGGAGGAATGCAGAAATAGGGCAGGTAGAACCAGACAGGACACCTCCTGTGCTGAAGACCCATGGAAATCTGATATCTCTCAGCATAGGGACTGGCAGAGACTGACTCCTCTGGTCATGAAAAAAGCCAAAATAAACAGTTTATTAAGTGTTCCCTACATCCTTCTTCCCTGAGCAGAGGTGTCTCTCTGCTCTCAGCCCCTCTTCTGTGCAGGAGATTTCAATAAATCTGCCTTTTCTGCTCTCCATTATCTCTGGTGAATTCTTTCACCCTTGAGCCTTTGACCTCAGCTCCATATTAGGCCACCACACTCTAAAATATCATATCCTACTCTTAATTGAGATGATATTTTGGATACTGAGCATAAACCTACATAGATAAATAATACAGAAACCAGGAGTGTAGTGATTAGGAGACTGAGTTTAATTGAGCTGGATTCAGCAATGAAAGAAGCTAGAGAATACATGTTGAGTGGCATGGATTAAGGGATATGCAGAACATCTGGAATCCTGATGTTTTTACCAGTTTCTTTTAATTAGACAAAGGAATGAGAAAATGACTTTTGTTTTAAGAGGAAATAAAAGACTTAATTTGAGAGAGCAAGGATCAATTTGGATGCATGGTATTATATTAGTCAATGAGGAAAGTCATAGGGGAAGTTCAAACA
Source organism: Uropsilus gracilis (assembly GCA_004024945.1). NCBI lineage: Eukaryota > Metazoa > Chordata > Mammalia > Eulipotyphla > Talpidae > Uropsilus > Uropsilus gracilis. Next base: position 21,264 of record PVHY01009021.1, read on the forward strand.
GTGAAAACCAAAAATAACGAAACAAAATAAAGTCAGAAGCACCTTATGAAACTGTTTTTCTGATAGAAATACATGTTGCTATTCAGGATCTGTGATTCTTTCAGTCAGATCTTAAAAATATCTCCCAGGAGAAAATTTCAGTTTTCAATTGCTTCTTCTCTGTTGTTTCATTTTATAGTATGTAATATTTCAATATGATTTACAGTATGGGATATGACTTATTAGTTGAAAAATTAAAAAATCTCTGCCATATTCTCCTCTGCAACTATAAATATTTCAATAGAAATCTTTGTGGCAATACTGTATATACTCTGCGTATTTCCCTACATATTGTGGGCAGTTCTATAAATTAATCTGAAAGGAAAGGGCCAGTAAATGTGAGTCATGGCACTACATGCTGCTATAAACAAACTGGGGTGGGCACAGTGACATTTTGAAGTCACTCAGAAGTATTTTGTGAGGTCACCTGTCCTATTAGATGCATATTCTTATTAATGGTTTCTCTGCCTTCTCCCACCCCCTTGTTGAGAGGAGACTAAGAGGAGGAAGAAGTTAGAGTTGTGGAGGTAGGAGGGAGGAAGTGTCAGTACTGGCAATTAAATTTATTAACTCAATTTCCTGGGGTACCAATAAAAGCTGTAATCATGAGGCCATCTAAAAGTCATTAGCTGTTTTATTGCTAATGGGGCCCTTGCCAACAACAAATGGAACCAGATGCTCTTGGTGGGTGCAGGCAGCTGTTTGGCACACAGAATCCAATCAGGTAGACTGTGGTAAGGCATCTGGACAAAGGACCAGAAAATTCCTTAATAGGTAGAGATTGTCTTTATAAGAATAGTAGTCCATATTTTGCAAAAATGAACACATGAATCCTTGTAGGGTGTCCCCTAGGGAGAGAGCCATAAAAAGAGGATGATCATTTTATGGATGGCAAGAACTATAAGCGGGAGCACATAGAGATGTGCTTTCACAGGCCATCTGTGACAGAATGAGATATAAAATCTCAGCTGAGATGCCCCGGGTTTTCTTCCCCTCCCCAGATCTGCAACTGAGACTGCTCTAGAAGTTTAAGTGCCAACTTTAAATCTGTCAACCTAAGTATTCAGTGAACTATTCAGTCCTAGGCATTATTCTAACTCTGAGGTCTGGAATTATTATATGAACAATTGCAGACTGAGTTTTGAATGCTAAGACATCTAATATGACATTCAAATAGTTAACCCCTTAACATTTATCATATATAAGTGTATGATGGTATATCATATAAAGTTCGCAAGATAGACCCCAAAAATGACATTTAAAATACAACTTCACAATCTTTAGAGACACATAGATTTTGTGCCTGTAAATATTTATGTAATACTAGTAGAGATTCAGAAATCATGAGAAAGGTATATTTAAGTTAGATCAAACAGAAGAGCTAGCTATAATAAGGTATAAAGTGGAGAGAATAAGCAATGTGTCATATATGACAGTATTTTAAAAGTCTTAGTGGAACAAATGTATTTTTTATTCTAAAGCAGCAAATGGTTTCAGGGTTAAGAGAGAAGAAAAAGATGTAGAGAGTAAAGCAAATAGTAGAAATGAAGAGTTATTAAAAGGAACAGATTATTACAGGCACATAAAGGATTTCAGTTGGTGCACTAAGAACAATGGGGGCTGTCACCCAGAAGTTAATATACTCACACTCACACACACACACACACACACACACACACACACACACACACAGAAGATTTCCACTTTACAGAGATCATTCTGCTGACATTCTGGAGGTGAATAAAGTTGGAGGCAACTCACCATGTGGTAGCTGTAGTACCAAGAATAGAAATAGAAATGGTGAGATTCTGGCAGGATACAAGAAATAATAGCAGAAATTTATTTAAAAGTAGCAATAAGTAACAAATGGAATCCTTGAGAACTGGTGATTGCTTGGATGAAAACTGAATACTTTGACCTAAATGTCAGTTCAGCTAGAGTGGTTTCCATTTTACCCTGGGTCTACACATCTGAGTCTTAGTCCATGGTCTCTGCAGTGTCCAGTGCAGTGTCCCAGGGGTGATTGACATGACATGAAGTACAATATTTCCCTTCTACTCACTGGGAATAGCAAAAGCAGACTTCTATTTTAATTACATTGGCTTTTTCAGGAAAATCATGAACCCTCTCACTTTCATAGAAAGGGACATTGGATATTATAAAGACTCTAAAATCTTCTGTTTGTTCAAGTCACAATGGACCTTCCTGGTATGGTTGCACAACACTTACCCAGATATATCTTTAATATGCTTAAAATACATGTATAAATACATCATGGAAGGGATAATCCCCAATCATTAGCAAACAGGAAAGTGTTTGCTGTGACTGAACTCTGAGGTTGGTTTAGTGATGCAGTGTCAGTTTATGTAGTGTCTACATCTGATGTCTATTCAGGCTTCTAAGTGGCTTACTTAGTCCCTTAAATCTGACAACAGGGTATAATTTTTACTCAAGGTTTTCTCAATGTGGCAATAGTTTAAAAGTACATACTGAACATTTAAGCTTAATTTTTTTAAATAACACTTGAAATTTTCTTCTGATAATAATTTACACAATCTAGTTAAGATGAAGAGGCTTTCTAGCATTGACAGCTAACTTAATGTAGCTATACTGTGAAAATGAATGTAAATTTACTGTTCAAGTACCTAGAAAGGTTGATACTTAGATTCTTGATTGTGAAGCCAGTCTTGTTTTTTCTGGATTCTGTCAGCTTCTGGGAAATCAGCAGGTCTGATGTGCTATTCTGACATTGTCGCTTTGTAAAAAATTCTGACTTTTCAGAGCCTGTGATATCTCAAAATGTTAGTGTGATACAACATGATTGAGGAGTCTGTGTTGGGTGCCTGTGTGTTTTCCAGATGGTGCCCATGTAATTTGAAGGCCATTCTCTGAACCAAGGGATGTTATCATTGATATTTCTTAAAGAATACTTTAAGAATAGCTACAATATCTTATCTTTTTTACTCTCATTATCTTCAATAGACAACCTTTGTGAACTGAATTCATTATGAAGAGACAATTGAAAGGAGCTGATGATGTCATACTTCCTCCCTTCTGTGCTCTCAGAATTCAGTTGTGAACAGAAACTTCCTTGATATATACAATACATTACTGAATTAAACTTCTAATGGTGCTTCCTGGCCAGAATTGTTCGTAATGAGGTAAAATTGCTTGTCTTAGAGCTAGAACAGAATAATATTTCAAATAGTTACTTAAATGAGTATACATATCCTATAAATATAGTAGTTTTAAACAGATTTTGCTGAATTAATATCATTAAAAGAAACTAATGATCATTTGTGCAGTCCTCAGCAGCCCCCAAAGCACCCTGGGTCTGCAGCATTTCGTGGTAATAAAATGCTGTTTGCATTTTCATGCTCGTTATTGGAGGTATCCTACCATTAGGAAAGATTTAAATTTCCACAGAAATGTAATGAATCTGTAGCTGGCATAAACATGCTTATACAAAGACAAATTATGACCAGTGCCTCCTTCGATGCATAGTCACCCACTTATTAATCCTAAGTAGGAGGTCATTGCAACAGTTTCTTATTAATCATTTTCCTTTCAAGGAAGACTTTTAAAGTGCAACAGTTCATTAATGTGTCTCTTGTTCTATAATGAGCTTGTTACATGGGACAGTCTTGAGTGACTTAAGGTAACTAACCATTTGGCAATGGATTTGCTCTAGTGCTTTGTCTCGTTGCTCTCCAATTCTACTCTGATGGTACTTCTTGTTAATTGAGGAATTGATCTATATTTAAATGAATGACTATGAGGCATTGCAAGTTTTAATGATGACAAGTTTGTAGAAGTGAGATGTACTGGAAGTCAAAGAGGTCTATATGCCATGTCATGAAAGACATTAATTACAAAGAAACTAGCCCATAAAGAATTACCTGAATTTGAAAAATAATACTAAAATTATGCATGCTTTATAAAAATTACAGCTATAAACATTCATGGCCACATACCCATAAATATTCAAGATAGAATCACAAACTAATCGTGATAGACCTCTTCTAAATTACGAATGGTCTTGGATCATTGCAACCAATTTATGTGTTTCTGATTTGTTTGCATTAACTAGTACAGATACAGATGAGCAGACAGCTGAGCCCTAAGAGAAGTCCTTTCTAAATGATCCACATTTGACTGCAGATTCATGAGAAAGCATATCCAGTAGTAGTAGAAGCACCATGCTAAATATGTTGATACTGGTGATCATAAAAGATTGAGATGTTGCATCTATAAACAATACAATGACACTAACTGATGGAAATATGGGTTCAATTGAGATAGAGTGACTTGTCGTTTATTAAAAAAATTATTTACAAAGTCTGACTAATAGATGGATAAAAGGACAGACAAAACCTGGTAATATAGAGGTCTTTTCTAAATTAAAATTCATATTCATAGGTGTTTGTAAGGAAAATGAGTTAAAATCAGGCTTGTTTTTGCCTTTCATACTGGATAGCCCTTAAACTGGAGTAAACAACAGATTGGCACTGCAATGGTGTGTCTGTTGTGTGGTTAGGGTTTTGGATCATGTAAAAAGGGGCTAGGAGACCCACTGCTGTTCGGCTACTCTCAGAGGTAGAAATTCTGCCTGCCTGCCTGCTTGCCTGCCTGTATGTATGGTTTTCCCTGCCTCAGAATAAAGAAACATTTGATATAAAATAAAGACTCCAAGATTCTCTTGTTTGCCTGAATTGGCATGAACCTGCCTGGCCTGACATTGTTGCATGGCAGTGATCCAAATAATATGCACCGTAAAGTGGTAAAATGTAGGCACTGAATTTGAGGCAATTTGGGATGCTTAAGGACTCCATGTTCTAGTTCTAAAACCTTCTCCAAGTTTTATTGAGAACTTCTGGGAACTCTAACCCTGAGAAGGGTTATTTCCCCCCTGCAGAGAGATTGCTCCCAGGAAATCTCAGATCAGTAACAAATATCCTGCCCAGTTCCCCCCACTCTGCACACTAGTCTCCTGAATCTTATCAGCAGGTTCATTAGCTTCTACCTTTTGATGCCAATTGAAATGTACATTCATTATAATATGGATTCCCCCAATAAATTCATACCATATATATTTTCTTCAACAATTAGTGAAACCTTTCAGCTATATGGACTTAGTTCCTAGAGATCCAAAACCTTATAAAACAGACCTCTAGGTGACACCAGGATGAACCTAATTTCTGTAAATTTGAGAGTTAAATAAAACTTTTGGTTTTACTGAAAATTGATTCATTTTATGATGAAGGACAAAGGTAACTGATAGCACAAGTTGGTACCAGATATGAGGCACTGTGAAAAAAAAAATAAAACCTTAACATTGACTTTGATTTTGGGACCATGGGGTAGACAGTGGAAACTAACTATTGTTGCAATCTGGAAGAGTAATAAGAGAATCCTTAGTGAAGACAATGTTGAGGTACTGTTATTACTGCCCAGAAAAATCTGTATCTCTAGCAAACAATTGGCAAAACTGTTACTTGTGGTATTTTAGAATCTCAAAACTACCTAAAGCCTTTTGAGTCTATTTAGAAGGATGCTGAAAACTTGTTATATGCTCCAACAGTTATAAAATAAAATATTGAGTTAAATAGCTAATGACTGAAATATTCACCACTATGAAGCAAGTTCAATTTAGTAAAGGAGAAACTTGTTAACGAGGTTAATCAGAGCCAAATTGAGAAAGAGACCTCAGAGGGCAATATCATTTTTCTCTGAGTGGCTGACTCATGCCCTCTGATTTTTTGGCCTTGGTTTATATAGGTAAGTCACATGTACAGAGTGAATGCACAATTATTTTTAGTAAGGAAAGATGGTATTTGGTTAATTTCCCATATTTTAGTTCACTGAAAGTTGGTTTTTTTAGTACTTAACTATTTAATAAAGAACCGTCCATAACATTATTAAAGTAAGCACTAACTCTTACAGAATTAATTTAGAATTATCTGTGTTTAGCAAGACATATAGATAAAAATTTACTTGAATATCTTGTCCTAAAATTACCCTTATAGACATGATGGTGTAAATGGACTGTTATATCTAGCTTTTTCTTCTAGCAATGCATAAGCAAGGCAGGGGTTCAGCTTCTATAGATCGTCCTTTGCTTTCCATCACGGTCTGTGCCCAAGTGAAACAAAAGCCATTTTCTGGATGGTTCTAGCACCCCTTGAACTGACCCTGCCAGGATGGAGATATATTTCAATAGAACAATAGTAGAATTTCCATTTCCCCCCCACACAGTGACCCATTTAAGATGTAAGAAGAATTTAGAGGACAGACAGAAGGGCCGGACTTGATGGTTTGGGAAAAGAAACTGGTTCTCAGTTCATTCTCCCTAGCTTATAGATGAATTTCAAAAAAATCTGGTTTGGGGATAAATTCCCAGACATTGGTATGACTATAAGAAAAACAAATTTCTGTTAAAAAATCTAAACTCTGAAGCAAATGCATAATAAATACTTTACACTAGATATCGACTTCTCAGTGCCAACAGTATTTGGGACCAGATAAATGTTTGTTATGGGGAGTCTCTTGTGCATTTAAACATGTGAAGAATATCCATAGCCTTTGTCCAATAATGATATAACACCATTCCCACTTGTTTGTGACAACCAAAAATAGCTACAGACATTTTCAAGTACTCTCTGGTAAACAAAATCATTCTCAACTAAGAACAATTGATTCAGGAGACAATTTATGATATTGTCCACAGAAATCAGCAATGCCTAGAGTGGGGAGAGTCCTATGTAAAAAGACTTGCTGAGTTATCTTTGGTTAAAGAAAATAGTAAGATAAATGGTGATTTCCAAAATGTTAAAAGTTTTGTGAATGATGACAACACCAAATTAGAAATGAAAGAAATCATTAAAAATGCCAGACGGTGCCAAGGCTTTTCTCTGAACAAATAGTTGGCTAAAAAATCTGCTCTGCAAGCATAGACCATTTTTCATATAAATAAAAATGTGTTAGTAGGTGAATTCCTGAGAAATTAGTCAAGTGCAATGGAAACTGATGGAGACATCCATTCTTGGAGAGCAAGAACTGGGAATTCAAGAAGGAATGTTTCCTGTACCCAGTGTAAGGGGTTTATCAAAAGGAACATTTTAGGGGCTTCAGAAAAGTTACACCGAAGCAGGTTTTATACGTCTCCTGTTTCCCCCCTTATGAAATAGAGAATTTCTTTATTTTTATCTCATTCCATTCTCACCTCTGGGTGTTTAAGGACAAATAGGTTGATTTTTAATTTCATAGGCTTTTAAATTAACAATCGATCCTATATTAAGAGTCTATTAAATGTCATTGAGAATATAAGATCTTGAATTTGGGGGTTTATATGATGATTATCCAATGGAACTTCTGGAGATCCTGGTAAAAATTAAACTGGTAAAAATTAATATGCTGAATCATGGGGAAAGGGTGTCATTGTGGTGGCAAGGCAAACTGGTCAAATTTATCACCATTAGGGCTCCTCGTTTATTCATGTCCAGTGTATTCATACTTTTAGTGGATTTCCTCAAACTCAGAATCACTGTACATCCAAAAGATCAAATATCACAATAACAAACCAACATGATGAAAACAATCATTGAAAAGAATTTTCCCATTGGGATTGCCCTCTCAACACTCTTTGATCCTCTACATTTCTACTTTATCCTATTGGATAATTGTCATTCCTCTGCTAACAAGTCTACCCTCTGAATTATAAACAACTCAGATACAAAACTACAAACTAAACACAGAAGCATGTTTGAACTTAACTAAAATTTTCAGAATAGTGGTGTAGGGATACAGATGAAAATTTTCCCCCACTTCATGTTTTTTTGCAAGTCTGTATGAATAAAAAAATAAACATAGGGTGGGTAGTAACAGGGGTTAACAATGTTAGATATTCATAATCTGTATATTTCCATTTACCACTGCTTGTACAAAGTTTACCCATAACAGATCCTCAAAATATGCAATCCAGCTCTTATTGGTTTAAAAATGGTGTCATATTTTCAGCAACTGTCTTTTTCACTGACTTGGAAAAATATTTTACCTTTATACCGGTACTCTATTAATTTCAAATGATTCAATCTTCTGTTCCCTCAATCCATTTTGGAAGACTTTGGGATTAAAGGAGGCTTCTAGCAAATTCTGTCAACAAATTTCTTACAAAAAATGAGATCAATGGGATGATATGTAGCAGATAGTATTCTTCATTGAAATTATTCTTGATGAGGATGTTCCTTATTAATGATTATAGAGACAATTCATTTGCATAACCACACTAAAAGGGGTCTACAAGGGCAGCTCTTTATCATCATGTATGAGGAAAATAGAAAATAGCAATATGCTCAATAGACTGTGCACCATCTAATCACAGGGCTCTGCATGTCACTTTATTAATTAACATACAAATAGCTGCTATTTAAATCTCTGAATGCATCACGACAAAACACATCAACTAGATATTTCAATTAATGAGATGGCATTGCATAATATTATAGAAAATGGATATTTCATGAGGGCACTTGGAAATTGAAGGAAATAGTAAAGAGCATTTCAGATGTCTTCATAAGACAGAGAACTCCCAAATCCATTGTGATAATGTTGGGGAGTGGGAAAGAAGCCAGCATGGTGTGAGGGAGGGAGGGAGGGAGGGAGGGAGATGATAGATAGATGATAGATAGATAGATAGATAGATGATAGATAGATAGAGAGATGATAGATATCTCCTCTATATATCTACTATAGATATATATCTATATCTACTATTTTAAAATATTTTTATTCCTTTTTATAGTTTTATATTTTGATGGGAATTATATTACAATAGATCCTAAGCAGTATCTTTTTATTTGAAAATTGAACTACATCTGATAGAATGGAAAAGAAGTGATACATGGTTCTTATTATTTTACAACATATCTTTAATTACATCACTGCTATGTCATATTTAAAAACAGCTCTTACAAATCAACTTGATATAATTTCATGGAACATATACATATACATGTAATGAATATATATATATACATTTACTGGGACATATATATATATATCTACTTACACACTAAGTATGTATATATGACCTATTAAAAGAACCCATACTCTAATTTGTTCCTTGCCAAGAAAAAATGAATATAGTACTCAACAATGTTTTTTGAAAAAAGAGAAAACGATGATGTAATTCTATCTGAATAAATGTAGAACACTTAGTTTAGAAACATTTCTCCAGGTTTACTTCTGTTAAGCTATTTTGAATAAAATAATCAAATTTTATATACTTTTATTATCTAAAATAGATGTACAATAGTATATATATATATTTTAAAATCCTCTGTAATTGTTTACAAAAATACTTTGATATTATATATAAATGAATGATAGTATTATAATTAATATCATTGCAATATTTATAGATGTTTAATACGTATGTGCAATATATTTATCTAAAAAACTGAAGTAATGTTTTCCTTCATTCTTCAATGTTTTAAGCCCAGTTCACAAATATTGTTTAATGTGTCTAAAAATATTACCTAATATAAACATTTTAATTATAGAAATATTTTTCTACTAATTAGAATGTGATGCACTGGAGACTTAAAATCATACATCTGGAGTGAAATAGTCACAGCAAATCTCCATTTAGCTTGTAAATAACATTTTTATTGCATATACTTTATTTTTTAAATAATTTATTTATATATAAATTTCACATTTCTGTGATCTCTGGGGTTCTTCCCCCCCCCCGACCATTCCCACCTTGTCTTCCCCCCAAGTTGTATACTTCAATTTGGTTGTTGGTTTGTTTTGACTTTTCTTCATGGCTTTTTGTTTATCTTTCCCATGTCCCATATAATAGTGAAACCATTTGGTTTCTGTCTCTTTCTTTTTGACTTGTTTCTGTTAATATAAATGCTTCTAAGTCCACCTATGTTATCGTAAAGTCATCCCATTTGTCATTTTTAATTGATGAGTAATATTCCATTTTGTATATATACCACATTTTTTCATCCAGTCATCTGTTTCCATACAGTTTGGTTGCTTCCATGTCCTTGCAATTATAAATAATACTGCAATAAACATTCGGGTACAGGCTTCCCTTTGTACCTACATCGAAGTCTTCTTTGGGTAGATTCCCAAGAGTGCAATTGCTGAGTCATATGGTAGTTCCATTTTCATTAATTTGAGGGCCCTTCACATAGCTTTCTGACATTTTTATTAATGCTTAACTGCATATTGGATATATTATACAAAATATGCAAATTCTACTGTTTTTAAAAATATTATTTATTTTATTCTTTAGATCACAACCTCGGTAAGTGATTTTTGAGACACCTCCTTCTCCCTCCTTCTTCTGGTGCCCCTTCCATTCTCTCAAACCCCACTCTTTGTTGTTCACTAGTCTGTGTTGAGTCCATAGTCTCTTTCTTTCTTTCGGCTGCGTTCTTTCATTGGGTGAGGGACTGTGTTGCTGGAACCTGGCAAACTTTGCTGATAGGTTCAGTCTTAAGTTTGCAATGGGTGGCCAGTCTATATTAATTTGTGGTCTGTCCATGTTTTCTCGCTGCAGGCCATCTTCTCCAATCCAATCTCTGCTGTTTTGATGCTTTACCTTATGGTTCTGGTGTCAAATTTAGGGGGTCTTGCCCCCCAGCCAGCGTTGGTGAAGAAGTTTCTCTGTGGATACAGGCATCTATCTGTGAATGGCCTTTGTAGATCATCTGCTCTGCCTCAGTTTGCAGTTTTGGTGTGGGGCCTATTACCCCATCTTTGGTCTTCCTCTCCTCCTATAGTGTGGGGAGGGGGCCTTACTCTCGTTGAAAACATCCAAAATGAGGTTTGGGTCTTCCTGGCCCGGTGAGCACATAGGTGCACTTTGTGACATCATGTTTCTATAGTTGTTTCTCTTGTCTCGCACACACAAGTTTTCTCGTTTGTTCATCTGCTGTGTTCAGCTCAGGCTTGTGGACTGGACTTTTGCATGATCCCTCACTCATTCTATGATGGAGTTTGTGTTGCGTATGTTCTTGCTCCTCTTGAAGTTTAGCTGGCGTGAGAGCAAAATGGAAGGGACTCCTCCCCCACTGTTCAACCCCCCCCCCCCCACCAGCCCGGCCACCCTCCCTGCATGGGGACTGGGCCCAGATGGCTGAGCCTGTGCCCTTCCATGCTCTCCTTGGACTAAGAGCAGGAGGCAACATGGCTCCACCAAACAAGGCTGCAGATGGCCGCCCTGTGAAACCGCCATCTGCTGGTGGGTGGGGCTACTAAAATCCCCGCCCAGATTCACCCAGTTTAGGGGGCTTACCCAGGATCCTTCACCTGCTTTGCTCCCTGCTGGCAAGGGAGCTCCAAGGGCTAGGGACCCGAGTGTGCAGGCAGCCCTCAGGAGGCTCCAAATTCTACTGTATTTTTAGCAGGACTCATAATCCAGAGAATTGAGATAGATGAATTTGACAATTTGAGTATGCAGAGAAAAATAATTCTTTCTACTTCAATCCATAATATAGATTTCATCTAGAACATTTACCTACCTAGCAACTTAATAAATGTTAACACTTTATACTCATGTGGTCTTGAATCCCTTTTCCTGATTCAATGAATGTATGGGATCAGCAATTGTGAGTTTCTATAGAAAGGTAGCTATAAGCTCACTCTGTTTAGTTTCTGTGTATTTACATGTTCTCTTAGTCTTTTAGTAATTCCTTTCACATTCTTTTCTGTCTTCTAATTTCTCCAAAAGCATATCAAAAACATTTCTATGTATATGCTCAACTTGTCAGGAAGGAGGAATAGTTAAAATTATTGCAATTTCTACAAAAGTAATCAAAGACAAAACATGAGAATATATTCCTTGCAACAAGATTTTTTAGCTATTTATTATAGTACTTAAAGTGACATTTTTAGTTGCATAGATTTAAAATTATACATATTGCTAGAAGGGTCACCATGGAATAAACATTATTTGCTGTGTATGATGTACAATATTTAGAAAGAAAAATCTAAATGTAACCTATCAGTTGTATTTCTCAAAATATCAAGCTTATTTTTCAGTTTCATACTGGTGAGTTTTGATTTACAGTTCACTGGTGTCTCCAGCAGTGCTATATAAATGCTTCATGAAATATTCTATTGAGAATATTAGCATTTTGAGATACAGCAGAAATTATTTATATGCTTTTCCTTTTGGCAAATAACTTTTGTCAGTAAATACAAAGACATGAAGGACTCATATGTTTTGTTTATAGTCAGGAAATCTTACTTTGGAATTTGCTCTAAGCTGAGACCTTGCTACCATGATTATATTATGTCTTCACTGCAATGGAAGCAATACTTTTTCTTTAATACTCTAGGTTAATGTCATTAGAATAGGTTATATATTTTGTAATTTGAGGTTTTTTTAAATGACAAATTTTCAGTATTTTGAGAATTAACCACTTCTAATAAAGTCATACACATTTTCTTTTTTTACCCAGAAAAGAAAAGTTCAGAAAGTTCAGAAAAGAAAGAGAAAACGGTTAAGACAGACTTGGGGAAGGTGGAAACTATATTCTGAATAGATATAAACATCACAACCAGAGTTATTTTAAATAATTAAATATAATTATATAAAGAAAATATATTGATACTGATACTCTAATTTCTCCAAGCATCATTAATCCATTGAGCACATCACATTTCTCAACACCAATTTTATCTACTTATATATAATTGCATTTACTTTTCCTTTTAGGATGAACCACATAAGAGATATGCTAGTTCTAAAATCGGATGCAAATGAGGCAGAAGCCTCCAACAAATAAGCCAAAGGAAAGAAAATGTAGCACTTTTAAAATGAAGCTTCTGCCACCCAGATTCTCATTCTTACCACCTACGTGTAACAGTTGCCAGTAAAATGCAATTTAAACAACAAGGTTTACTAACTAGGAAAATTAAGCAGGAAAACAAAAAGTCATTAAAGCCACAAGTGGCCACTATTTTTAGTCACCATTTTTAGTCCCAAAGGTCCCCAAAACACATGTTCATGATGGCGCCCCTATGCCCCTCCAAACCTGAGTCAGGCACTCTGCAAAATCCAGTCTTCCCTTTCCCCTTCTCTTTGCTTCTTCTCTCTTCAGTGTTCTAAGCTGTTCACTTCTCCAAGGCTCTTCAAACTTTTTCATCAAATGTTGATGCAAAACCACCTTTCCAAATCCCTGACTATCTCCAGGTACCAACTTTCCATGTCACCTTACTGTGGCACCAAACCCTTCTTGGCCAATTTCACATTCTTCCTTGGCCACTTTCCCACCATGGCTCCTCACCATCACCAGCTCACTTTTCCAGGGACCTTCCATCCAGCCTGGTCACTTAGGCTCCTCTTTACTTGCAGGCTTTTCTTGTGTCTCCCTGCTTCCCAAAATTCTGTCTCCCTTGAAGTCTCTGCTCCTCTCCTTTTTATCTCCTTTTTTTTTTTTTAATCTCTTTCTCCACCTCCCCTCCTGAAAATCAGGTGCTCCATTTTCCTTCACACACTCTCTTGGTGATTCATTTTCTCTTTCCCACATGGGTCTTGAAACAATAGGCCAGGGGTGCTACTTTCTGTATATTCACAAGACAGTCCATGATTTACGACAAAGTAAAGGAAGAAAGTACTCTTATCCCCTTTAGGTCTCTGTGTTTTTCAAAACAGCTAATGGCAGTGCCTATATTTCATGAACAAATAACACTATCCATGCTGGGGTCATGACTTCAATTCTACCTCAATTTTTTTTTTCTTTTTCAGGGAAAGTTGTTTTACAACACTGTGTTTCATAGAGAGTAATAGGATGATACCTCCTCAGGTGCCTGTAACTTCACCACACCACAACCAAATACTCTCAGACCTTTACCATTAGCCATTGTGTTCCCTCCACTCTTAATCTTCCCCTTTCTCCTTTTCCATCTTGTCATATTTCTACCAAAGTCAGATTTCTAGAGTTTGATATTGGTTTGGTTTTATTTGTTCTTTTATTTATTATTATTATTTTTTTTTAAGTTTCTCTTATTCCACAGATAAGTGAAATCTTCTGGCATGTTTCTTGTGCCTGCTGATATATTCATTTAACATTACCCACTCCACTCCTATCCATATTATCACAATTGGTAAGTATTCTTTTTCCAGCTGTGCAGCACTCCAGTGTGTATATAACCACCTTTTTCTAATTCATATCTCTGTCCTTGGAAGCTTATTTTGTTTCCAGACTTCATTGTTATAAGTAGGACTGCAATGAACATGGGCGTGCATAAATCCCAATTACAGTCTTTGCATTATTGCAAATAACATCAGATACTTAAGAGTGGAATTGTTGGATCATGTGGTATATCAATTTGTAACATTTTGAGAAATCTAATTACTGTTTGCATAGAGACTGGAGTAGTCTATATTCCCAACTACATTGTGTAAAGGTTTGCCAGCATTTGCTGTTTCTGCTCATTTTTATATGGATCATTCTCAGTTTGAAATGGGATTTCATTGGAGTTATTTGCATTTTCAGTTCACATTTCCAATTTGATAAAGAATGATGAGCATTTTTATGTGTCTGTTAGTCATTTGAATGTCTTATATAGAGAAGTATCCATTTAGCTCTTTATTTTATTATAAGTCATAGATTTTAAAGTTTATTAATATATTTAAATATTATTATTATGATCCTTAGAATTTTTAAATCTTCCTATCTTTAGTAAGAAATGCTATAATTAAAGATCTCTTAATAGTAAGTTATCAGTGGAACCGAACTTATCTTTTTTCTTTGAAATATCTGATCAAACTATTGGATTTCCAACTATATTAATGGTTTTATCTGTGATGTGGAAATCTCTGCATATAAATTCTTTATCAGAATCATGATAGTTATTATCTTATATGCTAAAAGTTTTTTTTTGTTGCTTTACTTGGCTTATTAGTCTGCTTCATTCATTTACCATAGATAATCAAGGTAATGGGTACCATGAGGAAATGAGCAGAAGAATGTACAAATTAGGTTACGTGATAATTTCTATAGTGATGAATAGAATCGAACTTTTAGTTGTATGTATGAAGTACTGATCACTGGGAATGTTCTCAATGATCAAGTTTGTTAGATAATAAGTGAGGGTTTGAACCTGGGAAGTAGACCAACATATATTTTCTCTGGGGGGCTGTTTTAATTAACACAGAATCGAATTATTGTAGGTAGGAACAATGAGCCACTGCCATTAAGAATGCAGTGATTTTTTGATATAAAGTTGTGTTTCTAATAGCGAATGGTCTTGCCTGAAATATAGTTGATGTTCGGACAATGTAGGAATTAGTTTCTTCCTTTCTAAAAATGAGCTACAATGATGAAAAACATTCAGTATTCATTGCTAAGTTTTCTTTATCAGCCCTTAGTTCTCAGTGAGTATGAAAAGACTGATTTTACCTTCAGAAAGAATTCCTGTTTGAACTGCAGGGTGGAGCCTCTTCTGTCTTTAAATTTGTAAAAGAGACTCTGTTCTCTTGCTATCTATACTAAGATGGAGGCTAACCCCAGAAAATTTACAATGTGTCCACAGTATTTGACACATACATTTACATATGACTGTATGCGTCTGAAACATATATATTAATATGTAATGTTATCTCAATACAGATTTTTAAGTAAAAATTAAAAATAAGCTACTCTTGATCGACTTATGTGGGAATCATAAACAAGTTACCTACAATCTTTTAGCGTCTCTGGAAGAAATATGAATATTATTTAATGACCTATAATCTGACGAAAACTTCACTCACCACCCATGTTGGTGTTTAGAACTTTTTTATGATATGGTGAACATGGAGGCATTGGAAATATAGCTTTCCAGAAGTTGTAATATTGTATGTTTTCCTGAGAACTAATAATGAAATGTAATATAAAAAGATGCTTTTTAACAATCCCAGGCACATTGTCATTCCTTGGAGATTTACTCAGAGATTTTGCTACCATTCTATTTTGTTCCCACATGGGAAAAAAATAAAACAAATCAAAATTAAACCTCTGGGTATTTCCATTTTTCTTTTTAAAGCTTAAAGATCACAAATATGCTTATGGTGAATTTTAGACTTAGTGCTAAAAATCTGTGATTTAGATAACAACATTTAAATGGGGAAAATCAGAATATAAAATATCATATTGTCACATAAATTATCTTTATGATATAATACTGTTTACATAGGTATGTTATACATGGCATATTCTCATAAACTTGATTTGCTTGAAAATTGTTTATCCTTGACGATACGCATTTTTTTTTGCTATAAAAAGATCTTAACTGCTTTTTGCATAGTCTATAAGCATGTCCTACAGAGTTTATAGTAATAAAACGTTGGAAGAATTATTACAAATTTGTGACTATGTCCTACTATGACCCTCTGCTTCCTTGATCTATAGATATTTATTTTGTTAGGACATATAATATGAAATGAAATAACCTATTCTAGACTAATTTGTAGATATGGTAGTACAATACTTACATGTTTGGTGTTACTGATAGTAAATAAAAATATTGAATACAGTTTGGTTTTAAATTTTTTCACATGATATTTATTGAGTTATATAATTGGCATAAAACAAAATCCACAGATGTAACCTACATATTGTATGCACTCAAACAGTTATACATTTGAGTGAGAAACTTTATCATTGGCAAAACATTGTTATATTTCTATTTGGACAATGAAAATACTAAAAAACATGACATACCATTTTTTAAAAATGAATGACATATCATTTTTTAAAAAAAATCAATGACTTCGTGATCATACCCAAACATTTTATGACATTATTTTCTTAAATAATGACATTGTAATATCAGATATATTTTTCAGGACTCACAACCTTGTAGTTCTTGAACTTATATAAATTTAACTTCCCCATGGCTTTAAATTTAGATAAACATGCTGAACACAGGTTGTTGACATAGTAATTCCAATGACTTCATAGTTCTTGCCATTATATACTTAGTTATATCCCATGTAACCAAATTTGTGAATATATCTGCAATAAAAATTCTAGTGTCATTGTGTCATGTTGCCTACCTGGACAGCTACTGAATCAATAGCATTATAGCTAAGTCTACTTACATGTTTCCATCAAAGAGACATTTTACATTTAGCTAGACAGAAACATACATTCATTGACAGAATCATTTTAAGTGTTGTGTTTTGTAGGTCTGTTTAAATGGGGTAGGGTTATTTAAAGCATGACTCTACTTTCATAAGAATAATGAAATGAGATGATGTAAGGTATTAATATCCTGAGATCATTAAATAATTGATGGATTAGAGATGAACTGTGGGAAACTGTCTATATTCTGTGTTGGTCAACTTTTACATATGACTTAATTGTTCCCTGTCATTTTCTGTTTCTACTTTCTCTCTTTCCTGAATATGCAAATTCAATGTGTGAATACTGAATTTTAACAATTTTACAAACTTCTCATTTAGCCTAATCCTTTTTAGTGTCAAAAGTTCTTCAGGCATATTCTTTCTAAGAATTCTTCTTAAGTCTATGTGATACTTAGGAGATATCTTATTCAAATACTTGACTTTCTTTTTAACCCCTACCTTTTTGTCTCTCTTGGAATAAAAAAAAACAAACAAAACATTACCAAGAGAGGGCTACCTTTAACTTTCTAAGTTTGCCATTCTCTACTGTGCTCTGCTAATAGCTATAACAACAGTATATGATGCCTGGTAATCTCCAGATTAAGATGCTCATAGCACCCCTTTGTTCAAACAAGCATCCTTGTAGCAAGTAGAATTAACATCTCTGTATTGTCCATGGAAGAAAGAACTGATTGATGAGATTGGTCAGTGAATGGTAAAACTGAAATTAGAACCTACATCTAGTAACTAACTTTGATGCGTTTCAGTTTGTTGCTGCAGAGTCCACCTAACTGTACTCATGCTAATCAAGCTTACCATAGAATTGTAGGCCTGAAATGATTGCTAGGTCACTTACTTCATTTCAGTGACTCTGCTCACACACATGCATTTTCTGGAAGTTAGGGACACATGTTCTTATATTGACTCTGCTGGTATATTACTTGTCTAACAAATAGGTGTGTGAGTATGCTCACATGTGTGCATGTGTGTATGTGTGCATGTGTGTATAAAACTCACAGTTTCTACCCAGCTGCTATTTGTTAGCAGCCTAGGCAAATCAAGAGAATATAAACCTCTGAGGCTTGAGAATAGACGCACCCTGCCAATTTCTGTGCTGCTGCCCTACCCCACACCCCATAATTGCTACACCTTTTCACATTTTTGTCGGGGTTGCTCAAAGCCTCTTTTTAATATCTTGCAAAAATAATAATAAACTTTTCAGTTTCTCTCTTACAAAATCTTATTGATGGTCCCTCAGGCATATTGCTCATCTCATGTCTGTATTTATTTTTAATTTTAAAGGTGATATTTGAAAATAGGAATGGAAATATTAAGATACATTATCTGTTATGAGAAAAATATGATTTTACCATAATCAGATGCCCACAGGTAGAAATTGAGGATCAGAGGACTAGGTACAAAAATCAGAGATATGGATGGTTCTTGTGGTTCAGTCACTGAATTTTTCTTTAAAAATTATACACCTTTCCTCTTTCCATTTTCTGTAGGCATCTTTGATGTTTTGAAAAGATTTAGTGTAATTCTGTGAATTTACGAAACAGCATAATTGGTGGGTTTATTTTATGAACAAATCCACCTTAATGCAAAGCTAGAAATATATTGCGAATGAGAGTTTGGTTTTTCAAATTTGCTACTTCACATGTATATGTAACTGTTTCTAAAGAATGACTCACTATTTTATTTTTCAAGAGACTTTTGACAGGTGAGAAGCAAGCAGGAATAAATCCAATGGTAGTGAGCAAATTCATATACCCCAACAGAAAATAACTGCAACATTCATTTCTATATAAAAACTTAAATACTTAAACTCTATTGCAGTAGACACTGTAATATGGATTCTGTAAAGATGAACGATTACCCCAGACCCTTCCAGCACTCCCATAGCTGTTCAGGCTACTAGAGGCTCAAAAATGCTGTATGAAAGACCGTACCACCTTCCTAGTCCACAGAAGACCTTCCAAAATGTATGCACCCTTTAGGTAAACATTCACAGCAGTATGAGAAGAAGGATCAACACAGAACAAAACTGCAAGTACAGTTAAGTAAATTGAAATAGAACAACAGGGGAAAAAAGGAAAGTATAAGTGATCAAGCAAGTCCTCAGGAATACTGTACACCACAGAGAGACAATAACTCTCCAGAATCCTACCATAAAGACAGAGAAGAGTTTTCACTTTCATAAGAAACAGAATTCAAAACTGCCGTAATTTAAAAAATCAAAGAAAATTAGCAATGTAAAGTAAACTCAGAAAAACAAATAAATGCTATGAGAAAATAGTCAATGAACAGTAAATTGAGGTTGAAACATTAAAAAAGACAATAATGGAATTTCTGGATGTAGAAATATCAGCAAAGGAGGTGAAAAATTCTGGAGAAATCAGGCAAGTCAATAAACCATAGGGAATACTAATCAATTAGCTTGGGGATGTAAGAGGGGAGGAAAGTATAATAGAAACGAGGGAGAGAGGAATGGAGGGATGGAGAGAATAAAAAATGAAGAACCACTTCAAGAACTGGTTCCCTGAAGAAAAGAAATACAAATCATAGGCATCCCAGAAGAAGAAAGAGAGAAAAAGACTAAATAATTATTTAAAGAAATAATGGAAATAAAATCACCCACAATGCATATCCTGCCTCACTGTCAATATCACTCATAAAAATGGTATATATTTTTCACAAGATAAATCTATTGACACATCAAAATACTCAAAGTTCAGATTTGTCTAAGGATTCATTCTTAATATATATCCAATTTGTTTGGGCAAATGTTTAATAACCTATAGCTTTCATTATAACAGTGCATATTCACTGCCTTAAAAATCTATGAAATATCTATTCATTTCAACCCTCATCCTATCAACCACTCATTTTTTATTTTCTTCATGATTTTCCTTTTCCAGAGTATCGCATAATTTAAATTATGCTGTATGTAAACTTAGATTGGATTAGATTTAGATTTCCTAGTAATTTGTATATACACTCCTGCATGTAGTATCATGACTTGATAGCCCACTTCATTTACCCTTGAATAATATTCTTTTGTCTGTACATTTATTCATCCATTCATTTACTAAAGAACATTTTCATTGTCCAAGTTTTGGTGATTATAAATAAAAGTTATTAGCATCTATGTAGATGTTTGTATGGATATGTTTCCATTTCTTTTGCTGCATACCAAAGATATAAATTGCTGAATCCTCAGGTAAGAGTCAGTTTAGACATATAAGCAAACACCAACATTTTCCAAAATGACTGTACAATTTTGTATTCCTACCTGCAATATTAACGGTCCTGCTGTAAATCTTTACCAGCATTTTATATTGTCATTGTTCTGAATTTTGTCCAGAGTTGATGTACACTGATCTCTCACTGTTGCAGTAATTATTGTATTGTTTACAACATAAGCTATGGAACATCTTTTCATATGCTAATTTGCCAGGTATCTTTTTTGATGAGGTAGTTGTTAAGATATTTAGCCCTTTTACAGGAAAAAAAAAACTGTACTTTTTTTTGTTTTTCCTTTTGTTCTCACTCTGAAAAATGAACTTCTGAGAATTCTAGTTACCAAATGTATTGCTTTTTTCTTGCCATCAAGCAATTTTCTGAGACACTAGCTGGTCATCCTGTAATTCAGTTCAATTCTGACACTATCTACCTGGAGTAGCATTAGATTCCACAAATTGTGTTTAGGTTCACAAAATTGCTCCCAACTCTCAACTTCAGATTTCAATTACAAGTCCCAGTTTGTCACTTGTCCTTCTGACCCGTTATATCTTGAAGTCCTCATTGCCCTCTTCTTGGGTATAATAATTTGTTAGACAGAACTTAGGAAAACATTTATATTTACCATTTTGCAAAGTAAAATATATAACTAACAACAGATGAAAATTTAAGAATGTGTGATTCTTAGATGTGAGCATATACATACATAGATACAGAACCACCCATCTATATATGACTAATTTTTCTGCTAATCAAAAAGATGACCTCTTAAAAAAGGGAAAGACATTCTCTGTTAATGGATCAGAAGAGTTAAATTTACTGAAATAGTCATCCTACCAAAATCAATTCAAATTCAGTGCAATTTTAACAAAAAACTCAATGGCATTCTTCCAAAAAAATGGAGCAAATACTGTTGAAATCAATAAGGAATC
Organism: Uropsilus gracilis; assembly: GCA_004024945.1. Lineage (NCBI taxonomy): Eukaryota > Metazoa > Chordata > Mammalia > Eulipotyphla > Talpidae > Uropsilus > Uropsilus gracilis. The sequence goes on from PVHY01009021.1 coordinate 42,609, forward strand.
ATAACTAATATCCGAAGATCCCCTCACTAAATGGTAGGAAATGGAGATATTGCAGTTCCATACTTAAACCTATATTATAAACTCATAAATAATAAAAAAATATGATATAGAAAAGAATAAAGACACAGAGACCAATGGCAATGAGTTCAAAGACCAGAAGTAAAACCACACATATATGGGCAAGTAAAATATGACAAAGGAACAAACAATATACACTGGAACAAGGAAAGTATCTTCAGTATAAGTTGCAGGGAAAACTGAATAAACACATATAAAAGAGTAAAGCTAGACTATCTCGTAGCACAGGCAAAATAAATTCAAAAATGGATAAAATACTTGGATGTAAGACGAAATCATAAAATATATATGAGAATATAGGACAAACATCCAATGATATAAACTTCAGAAACATTCTTGGGGACTCATCTCCAGAAGCAAGGAAAACTAAGAAGAATATAAGCAACTGGTACTACATCAAACTAAAATTATTCTATACAGCAAGAGAGACAGCAATTAAAGAGACACCCTACTGAATGGGAGAAACCATTTTTAACATCATACGTTTGCTAAGGGACTGATAGCAATGTTGTACAAGATCTTGTGTAACTCAACAGCAAAAATGTAAACAATTCAATCCAAAAAGGGGTGGAAGAACTAAATAGACTTCCTCCAAAGGAAAAATGCAAATGACTATAAGGAACATGAAAATATTTTCAACATCACTGATTATCAGGGAAATGCAAATCAAAACCACAGTGAAAGACCAACTCACACCGGTGAGAATGGTCATAGTAAGAAAAATAGAAACAAAATCTATTGAGGATGTTGTGAAAAAGGAACCCTTCTGCACTATGAATGGGAATGTAAACAGGATCACTCACTATGGAAAGATGTGTGGAGGTTCCTCAAAACACTAAAAATAAATCTGCCTATGACACCAGTATACTAATCTATGAAGAAATCTTCACTTTCATGTTTATTGCAGCACTATTTACAATAACTAATATATGGAAATAACCTAAATGCCCCCAAACAGATGAATAGATCAAGAATATGCAGCCAGGTGTGGAAGCAAGGATGAAACTGGAAGGAATTCTGCTAAGTGAAATAAGTTAGAAGGAAGAAGATAAATGTTGAATAGTTTCTCTTATAGGTGAATATAGAGGAAGCTAACAAAAGATCAGAAGAAAAGATAAAGTTGCAAGCTGAGAATGAATGTGAGCCATCCAGCAAGGAAGAAGGGTCAAAATGGGAGAAGGTAGAGCATAAAAAGTGATAGTGAAGGACCACAGGTGGTGTGGTGGTGAGAGAACTACAGCAGGGACTACACCTGAGAGGAGAAATCAAATACTGTCCAAAACTTAACAAACAATATCATAAGAAAACACACACACACATACACATGTTTGTATGATGCATATATTAAAATATTGTGATAGCATGGATGAAACTGAAGGGGTGTAGGCTAACTTCATTATCAGTAGGAGAAAGACAAATGTCAAGTTCAAGTGATTTTGCCTATACATGGGATATAGAGAAATAAAATAAAATAAACCACACATACATACAGAACCTTAAAAACTCTAGAAAACTTACTGTGAATTGAAGTTACCAGAAGAAAATGGTTGGGCAGGGATGGGGGGGGGGCAGCTATCCAACAACTAGGGTGTTTTAATGGTGGATGTAGTATTACATATATTTTAAGAGGATGTAGTATTACATATATTTTAGACTTTAACCTCTGAATCAAATACAGTTTGTAAACCAATATTAGCTGAGCTGTTAACCAGTCCCAGTCCAAAAGAGTATGGTCATTGCTCTCTAGGGAAATAATTCACCAGCATTATAGATGAAGCTAAACAAAGTTAGGGTAGGCTTTATTAGAGAGATTCATGTTTGAGGGAACAAGTGTGAGGAAGGAGATTTTAGTATGGCTTCTCTGAGGGAATTAGTGGGAGATATTTAAAGGCACTTCTAGAAAATTTGCCCTACTAAAATGAGAATTGATAGTAATGAACAATAGAAATTTTCTATTAGTTCTGATTTGATACAATTAGGTTGTAAGCTTATTTTTAAATAATAAACTCATGCATTCTCTTCAGTCATTTAGTTTATTATTTATTTATTTATATTTATTTATATTCTTTATTATTCTTTATTATTCTTTATTCAGATATATATATTCTACACTGTCAAAATATTAGCAAGAATGGAAAACATATATATATACTGTATATATACTGTTTTCCATTCTTTCCATTCTTAGAATTTTTCCCCTCAAGTCACACCTATGCTTTGTGTTTCTTTTTTTACATATTTTAAGAATATGTAAATATGTAAATTGCATATACTGTATATACACTGTATAAACATATACATTTATACAATATATATACATTTAGTATATATATTTATATAGTATATATACATTTATACAGTATATATACATTTAGTTTATTCTTTATTCAGCTATATATATTCTACACTGTCAAAATAGTAACAAGAATGGAAACCATATATATATATATGCACACACCTATATTACATCTTTGTAAACCCGGTGGTTCTCCCACAACCTTGTTGCTTGTGAACCATCATCTTAATCTCTTGTGCCCACCCCTCCCTGATTTTATACCTGTTTCTCCCCTCCCTTAACCGATGCTTCAGTTATACTAGTTAGTTTTACACTTTTCTTATCATTTTAGTTAGCTATTTTTATGTTTTGCTTGTCCTTTTTGTCTATTTACAAATATCCCGCAAATAAGTGAATCATCCAGTATTCTTTTTTTCTTTCTGGCTTACTTCTGCTATGATTCCTTCTAGATCCATCCATGTTATCACAAATGCATCAAATTTGTCTTTTTTGATTGCTGAATAATATTCAATTTTGTAAATATACCACAACTTTCTGACTCATTCATCTTTTGGGGGGGCATTTGGGTGGTTTTCATATAATGGCCATTGTAAATAGTGCTGCAATAAATATCTGAGTATAACTGTCCTTTTGAATAAGTGTTTTTGTATCATTTGGGTAGATTCCTAGAAGTGGGATTGCTGGATCGAATGGTAACACCATTTTCAGTAGGACCTCCACACAGTTTTCCCTAGAGGGTGAACCAGTTTGCATTCCCATCAGCTGTGTACAAATGTTCCTTTTTCTCCACATCCAGACCAGAGCTTGTTGTTTTCTGTTGTTGTTTTGTTTTGTTTTTAACATGGGCCATTCTTACCAATGTGAAATGGTATCTTATTGTGGTTTTGATTTGCATTTCCTTGTTTATAAGTGATATTGAGCATTTTTTCATATGACTGTTGGCTATTTGTATTTTCTCCTTGAAGAGATGTCTTTTAAGCCCTTCTCCCCATTTTTTCAATAGGCTTTTTGCCTTGAGTTGCTAACCTGAGTTCTTTGCAGATCTTTGTTATCAAACCCCTGTCAGTTGAGTGTAGTGCAATATTTTTTTTTTCCCTTTCAGCCGGCTATCTCTTCATTTTGATATCATATCCTTTGCTGTGCAGAAGTTGTGGCTTTGTATAGTCCCAGCTGTTTATATTTTCCTTGCATGTTTACATGTGTCCTGGAAGATGTTTCTGCAGAATAGGTCATGGCGTGTTTTGTCTATATTTTCTTCTCTATGTTTTATAGTGTCATGTCTTATGTCCAAGTTTTTATCCATTTTGAGGTGGTTTTGTGAATGGTGTGGGAGGGAGTATTCTAGGTTCATTCTTTTGCATGTAGTGATCTAATTTTCCCAGAACCATTTATTGAAGAGACTATCCTTGTTCCAATATAAGCTTTTTAGTCCCTTTGTCATAGATTAGTTGATCATACATTTGTGGCTTTATTTCTGGGCTTTCAATTCTGTTCTGTTGCTCTGTGTGTTTGTTTTTATTCTGGTACCATGCTATCTTAATTATTATGGCTTTGTGGTATAAAGTCTGGGAGTGCAGTCTCTCCATTCTCTCTTCGCTGGTCAAGAGGGCTTAAAAAAAACAACCCCAAAGGTCAATGAAACAAAAAACTGTTTTTTTAAATGATAGACAAAATATATAAATCCTTAGCCAGGCTCAAAAAGAAGGAAGAAAACACAAATAAATTTAAACACAGATAAAAGAGGAGAAATTACAACACACAAAATATAAATATAAGATAGAGATTACTATGAACACCAATATTTAAGCAAGTTCAACAACCTTGATGAGATGGACAAACTTTTAGAACTATAAAACCAACTGGCTGACAAAGACATAGAAAGTCTAAATAAACCAATCACAAGCATTGAATTGAAACAGTAATCAAAACCCTCCCCCAGAACAAAAACCGTGGACTAGAAGGGTTTACAAATGAGTTCTACCAGATGTTCTGTTCTACCAAATGAACTGGTTCCTATCTCACAAAACAAAAACAAAACAAACAAAAACCTCTTTTACAAAATAGAAAATTAAAAATGAAGGAATTCTACCAAATACATTCTGCAAAGCCAACATCACATTAATAACAAAATCAAACAAAGATAACGCAAGAAAGAAAACTACAGGTCCATCTCCCTAATGAACACAAATGCAAAAGTTCTCAACAAAATCCTAGTAAAAATAATCCCACAATGCATAAAAAAAGGTAACACACCATGACCAAGTGAGGTATAACCCAGAGAAACAAGGATTGTACAACACCCAAAAATCAATTAATGTAATCCAACATAACAACAAAAGGAAAAATAAAAATGACATGATCCTATCAATAGAATCTGAGAAAGCATTTGACAAAGTTCAACATTCATTTATGATGAAGGCCCTTAAAATTCTGGGGATAGAAGGAATGTGCCTTAAGATAATAAAAACAATATTTAACAAATACACAGCCAATATAATCTTAGTGAAAAACTGAAAGCCTCCCCATTGAGATCAGGACAAGGCTGTCTACTCTAACCACTGCTTCAATATTCTACTGGAAGTCCTAGCTAGAGCAATAAGGCAACAGTAGGGCATATATGGAATCTAAATAGGGGAAGAAGTAATAAAATTATCAATTTGAAGATGACAAGGTAATTTATTTAGAAAACCCATAACACTATAGAAAATTAATAAAAATAATAAACCAATTCAGTAAGGTAGCAGGTTATCAAATCAACACACAAGATCAATCACCTTCTTAATTGAAAAAAAACTGTCCAAAGAAGAATTTAAAAAAGTCATTCCACTTACAATTATGCCAACAAAAAATAAATACATGGCAACAAACTTGACAAAAGTTGTGAAAAACCTAGACAAAGAACTATAAACATTATTAAAAGAAATAGAAGACACAGAAAAGATACCCCCATTTATGGATTGAAAGAATTAACATTATCAAAATGACCATCCTATGAAAAGCAATCTACAGATCCAATGCCATTCCAAATCTCAATGACATAGAACAAATACTACTGAAATTCATATGGAATAACAGAAACCTCAAATAGCCAAAACCTCCTTGGCCAAAAGGTTGTTAGTTTTTCTATTGTTGTATATTTCAGAAGTTAGTGTTTCATCAGTTTTGTCTTTTATAAATATTTTCTTGCAGGTGTGTTTTTATTTTCAATCTGTTCACAGTATTACTTGCTGGGATTTTTCATCTTCATAACTTCTACTTTATTAATTCCTTCATAGATCAAGTCTTTCGTGGCAGTTTATCTAAAAAAATCTATCTCATATTTATATTCCTTTAGAATTACTTCTGCTATCTTTTAAGAAATTGAAATTCTGTTGTTTGTGCTAAGGTATCAGATTCATTTTAAGATAAAATTGTAAGGCACATAACCTCTGTGGTCTAAACTCATTATATTTTTTTGTACATACTTTTTGAACACAATGTCTTTATTTTCTTATATTTTCTCCTTTGTCAGAGTTCAGTTAACTTTTTTATAAAGGTAATTTACTAGGCTGTTAGTTTTCTTTCATTAATAAAGTTTTCTATTGTTTTGCTATTACTACACACTTTTGAATATTATAATATCATAGTTTGCTTCGAAGTGGGGCAGAATTTTTGCCTTTTTTGTTCTTGACTACTCTAGGTTTTTTACTTTCACATATAAGCTTTACATTCACTTTTTCAATATTCAGAAGATACCTTGGTTGGATTTGAATGCATATTACATGGGGGGGAAATCATATCTTGTCAATATTGGGTTTTCTTATCTATGATCATAGAATATTTCTCCACTTAGTTATTATATCATTTTTAATCAGTTTTGTCTTTTTTTCTTGTATTGATCTTTTAAAAAAAGCTATGATTGCTATGAAACTAATACAAGCAATAATAAAAAGAATAATGTAGTAATGATCTTAGTGTTTAATCAGTCACCTTACTGGTCTCAAAATTTCAAATAAATAGTAAGGGCAACATGGTGTGGTGGTAGAAGAGTAGAGGTAGTTGAAAAGTGTTTTGATTACTTGAAAGTTAAAAATGCAGTTGTTTTAATATAAGATGGAGTAGTTAAATAATAGTAGTGTATATAAGATCTTCAAGTCCTTCAAACATAAACTATAATTATTTAAAAATCTGCAGTCTTTCAAAAATATTCTAATTGAATTTAATCTGTATTTCTCACACAGCACATCTAATAGATATTTACAGTGCTGCCATCACTCTAACCATATATTTTCATAGACTAACACTTCAGCTTCAGAAATATATATTTCAGTTTCAAAATTTCATTTATAATTTTATTTTCCTATTAGTAATCACAACTTATGTTACTTATCATTCTCAAATAAATAATTCTCATAAGTCCTCATTGTTTAAATGATGACTTATATACTTCTATTCATCTAGACCAGAAGATTTAAAATTTCTGTTACCTATTACTCGAATTGTTTCAATTGCAATTGGCAGTATCCATTTCTGATAGTTTTTAAAAAATGTCTTTTATATGAAGGAAGGAAATATAATTTTGAACAAGTTAAATTATTTTAGATATGTATACTTTTTTGTGGAATATTAACTTAAAAATTTCAACAAGTAAAAGGAAAAAAAAGCATGTTGGATAGAAAATGTATTTTCAAATATATGAAAAAAATTAATATTCTTAATAAATCAATAAGGAAAATAATCCGTTTACAAAAAATATATTGACAGTTACTTTTTTTCATCTGTAAAATGTTCTTTCCATGCTACCAATAAACTGACAAGGGAGTACTAATTTAATTGTGGCTAGCTCAGAATGCAAGAGGAGATTTTTATTAACAATTAGTACTATTCAAGACACTTAACACACATGTGTGGATATCTATTCTATTATAGGAAGATAATTTCAGAAATGCAATGATACCTATATTTGTAATAATATTTTATATGGTTTGCCATTAATTTGTTTTAGCAATCTCATAGTAATTTCATCTAATGGAAGAACAATAGGTGCACCAAGAGAATGAGTGATCCTAATTATATAATGGTCAGAAGGGTCAAGATTAGCACAGAAATTACTCTCTTAATTTTAGTTTATATGATTTACCTTCATACCAACTTTCTAACATGATAAATCATCTTATATTTGAATTACCATGTTGACACTTATTCTGAGTTGCCATGGAAATATATACTTCTTTGAATTATTTTATTGCAATTTTTCTGGCTATATATTCACAAATTTTAGGATATTTAGTACATCATAATATCAGTTAAAGTAATTAAAGACACAGGTTTATGAATAAGATCAAGTTTAGACAAGGCCATCTTGATTTATTGTCTCTTTTGAAATCAAAACCAATTACCCTACTTGAAAACATCAACATTTCTCATATGAATTATCAAAATGATTTTCTAGTTGGTCTCTTTACCACCATTCTCTGTCTCCATAGATAAAGTGTACCTCCTTTCATTTATCTTTCTTAATATGTATCTCTATATGTAGATGATTAGGATAATTATAGGTCTCCTTGAGTCTGATTATCCTTGAGGATAATAAATAAAGTGTTAAGTCAGGAGATCATAGTCATGGCACACAGTGGGTGCTTTAGACATGTTTGATAAGTAAATGAATGTTGCCAAAACACATTTGCTTTGACGGGTCAGAGCCTGACCTCCCTGAGGTTGCCCTACTCACAACAGTCACAGGCTTCAGGGCACATGTGCTTTTCATATAACTAATAAATAACCTGAATTGGGACTTGTCTTTTGTCAATAGGATTAAGACTAAGATTAAAAAAATATATATATATGTGTTTTGGTTTTGAAACACAAAAAGAGAAATAACAACAAAATTCAGTATACTAAAATTTGATGATACACTTTATACTATTCAAGTGATGTTTATGATTTTGGGCTCTGTTCAAATTTAGTTTCTTATATTTTGGCAAAAACATTATTTTATAGTAACAGATGTGCTTTTCAAATGTAAGTATTATGTTTGTATTGCGAACATGGTATTTGTATTTGTTTAAAATAGAGAATTTGTAAAACACACTTGAATGAGTCTTAAACAATGTCAGTGTGTGCATATGGCTGATATGATGTGGTGATTACTTTCCGCAAGGTCAGATATGCAGGAAGGCTACTTTGTTGGGTAAATTCACTTCTTCCCCAATGTAGTTTCAGAACACAGGTCTAAATGGTCAATTACACATGTTTCAAATCCATTTAACTTTTAATTTTAATTATCTTCACTAAGCAGTTTGTATTTCCACATGAGAAGTTGGTATATATATATATATATATATATATATATATATAATGATTGTTTTTGATCATGTACATTTCTCATAGTTATTTTACTGTTTAAAAGCAGGCATGTAAAGTCAAGTCAGGTAAAAAATTTCATCAATATGTATGTCTTTCTCTCATTCTTGATCTCTTCCCTTCCTCTTGCCACTCTCCTTAATTTCAGTTTTTTTTTCCTTGTGTCATTAAACTATGTTTTCCTGTGTCATTAAACTATGTTTTCCTGTATCATTGCCATTAAATTATGATTTTTAAAAATAATGCTATTCTATATGCATAGATAAAGGGTATATAATGAAACTGATAATATGTAAACAGATTTTTCAGGAGAACAAATAATATGTTGCTGATATAGTCCACTGTGGATGTGTTATCCATTTTAAAAAGTCAAGTGCTAATGTATGAAAACAGAAATTTCTGAGTACTAAATTGAAAAGTCATCTGAAAATATTTAAAATCACATAGAAACAAAAAATCACTGAGAACATGCTTGATATATTCCAGAGAAATCAGCTGGTGACCTTATCATAAAATAAAAACGACTTCATGACATCATCTTTACAGACATTTTTCTTTTTTAAAGAAGAGAGTGAATCTTCTATGCTCCTGAAAATAAAATAAATATGTTCTTCCTTCAAATGAAGATTGGAACTACCACTTTATACCTTGGCCCTATATTTAGCAACATTAGAAGCATCTGTTTGAGGAAGTAGCATTTGGCAGTTTCCAGGGCTCTGGAAGAAGCCAGCTCTAGCGGAAAGATGAATGCCTGTGTCAGGACCTGTGGGTCTGAGTCATCCTGGAACCATCTAGCAGAGCTCATATGGCAAATGATACACAAAAATCAAGGAAGAAACACCTTCCATATTTTAAGACATCTGTTCTTTTGCATCCCATACATTAAAAGAGAGACACCTATATAGAATTCCTTTTCTTTATTCTTAAGACAGAATATTGCTTTGAGCTTCAAAAGAAATAGTTGCATTATTTCTATTAGGAGAAAAGCATCTATTTGAAAGGATGTTCAAGTAAATTGGAAAAGAAGATAGACATCCAAGGGAGCTAGATTAAAGCAAATCTATGATGAATAAGCATGATTGTGCTGAGAAAATGAGATCTGATTTTTGTTTTGTATTCTCCATCTTTATAATGGAACTGTAGAAAAGATTATTTTACTCTTGAGATTCAGTGTATAATTGTTGGCATATATGAATTTTCTTAGCGATTGCAAACTGTTTAAATTTACAAAATTTAACATATTTTTATTAAGGATGATATTAAAATTATAATTATTTAAGAACTAATACTGTTGAAAAGATAAATGACTTCTTTTAATAGAAAGGAAGAGGGTGGATATTAAGTCTTACTAAGTCCTAAGACTTAATAAACTCTGCAAATACTGGAATTCAATATTACATCAACTGTCATTATCTTTTTGAGCTTTGCCAATTTTACTTTAACAATTGAAAATCATCATTAAAGAAGAACAGTCAACATGATCTTTTAATACCTATTTTTAAAAACAGTACGTGTATTCACAAAACAAAACTATAGGTTTAAAATATGTATCTGCATAACATAAACAATGCAATTTACAAAATATTTTAAGGGGTAAAGATAATACATAAGGCTACCAGAACTAGATCAATGAAGACTGGGTCCTAATCACAAAAAGATGAGTATGTGAAAATATTGTTAGTGCATTGTGGGCAAGAGTAGGCAGTAATTGAACTACTTGATAATTACTTCAAATTTTTGTAGAAGTGACAATGATCTATTAAGTCCCAAGCACAGTATCTTAACTACATACTAAACAATAAAATAACCGTGCTAGCACCATTAATAATTTTATGCTTTTTATTTACCTGAACCACTGTTAAATACTTTTTTCTGTGGTGTGGTGGAATCTAAATATATACTTGAAATCGGGTCAAAATGGGACAGAAGCCTCCAATCAACAAGTCACACTTAAAATGCAGCTTGTGCCACCCGGGTGCCCTCAGGTTCTCACCACCCATACATAGCAATTGCTAGTCAAAAGCAGTTTAATGACAGAGTTTACTAATAAGGGAATTCAACAGGGAAAACAAAATGTCCTTAAAGCCACAGTGGCCCGTTACCTTACCCTAGTCACCATTTTCAGTCCCAAAGGTCCCAAAGACACACGATGGTGCCCTTTTGCCCCTCCAAACCTGAAGCAGACTCTGCAAAGATCTTTCTCCAGAGTCTTTGCTTTGCTTCCTGTCACTCCAAGTTCCTAGCTGCTCAGCTTTTCCAAGTTTCTTTAGATTTTTTCCCACAATTGTTGATGCACAAATTAGCTTTCCAAATCCCTGGCCATCTCCAGGTATCATCTCATTTGCCACCTTGCTGTGGTGCGACACTCTTCACACCGGTCCCTCTTCTACAGGTCACTATGGCTCCTTGCCACTACCAACTCACTTTTCCAAGGGGCTTCTGCACAGCCTGGTCACTCAGGCTACCATCCCTTCATTCTCATGTCTTTCCTCTCTCCAAAAGTCCCTCTAGTCTCTGCTCCTTTCCTTTTATCTATTTGTTTCTTTTCTCCTAAAAGTCAAAGGCTTCAATTTCCCTCTACATACCCTCTCGGAGATACATTTCCTCTTCCCCACCTGGGATTTGCAACAAAGTAAAAGTACCCTCATCCTGTTTAGATCTGTACCCTTATCCCATTAGGCCATCTTTTACCTCTCTTTTTTTCAGACACAGCTGGTGACATCAATGCCTGAATTTCAATACTGCTCATCTTGGAGTCGCGGCTTCTTACTGGGTCTAAGCACATGCATTGATTTCTAAAGCATCTTGGAAAGATTATGTCAAAAAAAAAAATTGAAATCAACCCAAAATATACAACAGCAAATTATTACTTACAGATAGTTACATAATAGACTCTGAAGAGGCACAGGGAAGAGGGATATTAGTAGAAAAAATGCTCATCAAGAAAAACTATTTTGGTAAATAATTTGACAAGATCACTGAAAAACATATAATGCATACTTGTCAGTGCTAAAAGGAGTGGGGATGGTTGAGAAAAAGAATTCTAATTTAGAAAAAATATATGAACCAAGTCACAGAACATAATTTACTTATGGAATTAGATTTGATTAAAGAGTCTGTATTGGTAGAATTCATCTCCATTCAAAATTGCTTTATTTATTTATTCACTTACTTTTTTTTGAATCCTCTTTCTCTTCTCTACACCCTTCATATTCTATCCAACTAGACACTTTGGCAGAAATCACCATGTTCTGAAATAAATTGCTGGTGGGAACAAAGATGAGGCGAGTAGTTATTTGGAGTTTATTCTTGAAAATGACTCATTCGACTCTATGGTTTTGTTTTCTCAATCTAAAGTGATTAGCTACATGGATTGAATAGCTATGCACAAATAATGAAAATGTCCTTATTTCTGGGAAATGGCAAAATAACATGGGCAATAGAACAAAGATACAAGCAATTTCAGTAAGAATTTTTCCTTAATGCAATTTTTTTTTCTGGAGAAACCACTTTTTTTCTGGAGAAACTGCTATTTCCAGTTGTTTCCTAAGAAGCAAAGAAGGAACTATTAGAAAATACAACTGGAATGGAGTGTAACGAAGATTGAGATTATAATTCCAGGTTATTGTTAGATAGTAAATTATTTATTTTATAAATACCTTAAAATAAATTCAGCTCTACTTTTCAAAAAATTTTAGTATATCAATATTAGTTTTAAATTAATATAAGTTTAGGATAAAAGATTACCTAGAAGATTTCAGATTGAATTATATATTATAGATCAATAAGGTATATGGCCGGGCACCGTGGCTCGTGCCTGTAAGCTTCAGCCTATGAAGTGGCCGGGGCTAGAGATTGCGGTTCGAGTCCCGTCTGGGACCCGTAGCGAGACCCAGTTCCAAAAAAATAGCTGGGCGTGGTGGTGCGCGCCTGTAATCCCAGATACCTGGGAAGCTGAGGCTGGGGATTGCTTGAGTCCGTGGTACCCCGGGCAATGAGAGCCTGCGGTTCCACAGGCAAAAATAGCGAGACCTAGTCTCAAAAAATAAATAAATTAATTAATAAAATTAAAAAATAAGGTATATGAATAGTAAAATAGTAAAAACAATAGGGGTGTCAAAACAAGATTGACACCTTTCACTTTTTCCCCAAGCATATACACTAAAAGAAAAAAATACTATTACTCTCCCAAAGTAATTTTTAACAGAATTCATAATTTATATGTAAGTACAGTCTGGCAATAAAAATCTTACTGATTAATTCAAATAAATTATCCAAACTTGCTTTTTATTCAAAACTTTAACTTTCATCAAATCCATACTCCCTAGCTTTTATAATTTCCCTCAGAATTTTCAGACCAGAAGTAGTAGAAATACACATCACTTGTTCTTTTTGTGCTCCTTTTTATACTTCTTTGTCTATCTCTTCTGCTCTTTCTGCCTTCTGAGGGATCATGAGTAGGGGACAGAGTGAGAGGGTATTAGAAAGAAAGGCCACATCTTTACAACAGTGATGACATAACTTGTCTCTTCATAACAAATTCTGCAGATCTCTTACATGAGATTCTTTATGAAAACATGAGACTTCATTTGAAGGCTGCTATACTGACCTATTACTTTCTGCAGGTCATACTGTATTCAAATAACTTAAGAGTATGCCCTCCCAAACTGCTTTTCACCAAGCTTATGGTTCCAGTCTTTCTAAAAGAATGTCTCCATCTGGAGGGTAAATCTCTACAAGATAAATGCAAATATCAGCCAAAGGCTTCTGAAATTCATATACTTTTTCTCTAACCAACCTTAGAAACACAGGCCGTACACATAATTCTCTTTTTCCTTTTTTCCTGTCCCACATACAGCCATAGTTAATGACTCCACTTCAGAATTCAGAAAAAGATGAGTCAAAAAGTTCATATCCTGCCTAGAAAGAAAAGTAAAAGTTTATACCCTGCCAAACTTCTGAGATGAAGTCAGATTTATCAATCAATTACTATTTCACTCTGTTCAATGACAGGTCATAACAGGTGAGCTCTGTTTCTCAAGAGTAGAAACTATCCAACCAGAAAGGTCTCCCTCTGTGAACAAGCAGACCCTTCAGGCACAGTCAGTCTATCTAGAAATCCCCCTGCTCCTTACCTCACTTTATTTTACTTGAGTGGATGAGCGAGGATGCTCCACTCCTCTCCATTTGCACTATATCTTTTAAAGAATTATTATTTTTCTCCTTGGTGAATCTCTGGTTTTCTTTAGTATAGCCTGCAGCAGGGGGACTACACTATTTTTCATTCCGCTTAGTAAACCTTGAAGAACGGTAGCCTAGAAATGTGGGACTTTATTATCCACTGTGATAGCTGGAAATATAGGCAAAAATATCAGAGATAATAGAAAAAGTCCTATCCAACTTTAATTAATTTTTTATATCTTGATCAAATCATTTGTTTGAAAAATTGAGAAAAATAATGCAAAACTGAACATCAAAAAAAAAAATAGCTGGTTTCCACATTTGGCATTGCTTTACATATTCTTCTAGTTCACCACTTTAACCAGCGTCCATGTTTATTGAGGGTAGCAGTGACCACAATGTACTAATATCTGTCTATTAGATTAGTTTGCGAAGACTAGAAAGCAAATACACATGACTTTTAAATGTTTTCACCTTAAATTGTTTGTATCTTTCTTACAACAGGTTACAAAACAAAACAGTTATTTTGTATCTATGTAATAATTTAATAAAATGGTAATGTTCTTTGAAAAATAAAGTGAAGTGAAGGCCAGTGTAATTTCTTTTCTTTTACCTTTTAAGAACATGCAATATTATAATAGATGATTCTAGAAAACCTAGGATCAGAAGACATTAACTTTTAAACAAAATAGGGCCATTTTAACACACTCAATTGTGGAGAATATTCAGATGAATCTGGTTGTAACTAATCATACTTAATGATAACCTGAAAGTTGTAGAATTATTATAAACAAAATGTACATTTTACTTGGGATTTAAAAATCACTTAGCTATAAAATTACTTAATAGCGCATAGAAAAAAAAATCTGCTATCCCTTTTTCTCCTACCCAGGTTATATTAATATATAAACTTAAATCTGTTCAGAGACCTTTAATCACTACATTTTCACAAGATTGATATAGGATGTAGTGTGTAGCCTATGAAAAAATATTTCAGTTTTTGTTGCAGAATCACAAATATTGGTTGAAGATTTTGTCTTCCTAACTCTTAATACATATTTTTATCCTGTGCTATTTTAATTGTGAAAATGTATAATTTTTCATAGTCATTTATTAAATTAGATGGTACTTAACTTTCTCTACCATGATGGATGCTGGATACATATTTATGGAACAATGGACCTATATTCCAACTGAAATTTTATGAAATTGGAAAATAACAAAACTCAAGGGGGTTATTTTTTTTTTTACTGCCAAGTTGTTAGTAATGATAAATTGAGACATTAAAACTTGACAAACCATTTGTTTACTTTTTAAACAATGGCCTCTAGTCACATTATTTTACTCATTACTATCTTTACATACTAGATTTAATCTACATTAAATCTATATCATTTTTGATGCAATCCAAACCGTAAGCTAAAATAAACAGAGAAATACTGCTCTGAATATACAGTAAAAGATAAAGAAGAAAATCTAGAGAATGCAGTGCTGCTTATTTATTTTGAAATATATTTGTGTATTGTCTAGGGGAAAAAAATGTCTTATTCTTTGTTAACCTGGTGTCATGAATTGGTATCACCAAATAGTATTCATTTGTTTTTATATCACCTCTATCTGAAATAGATTTATTTATAATAAAACATACTAATAATGAGAATATTAAAATATACATAGGTTTGGCAAACCAAAGTCACAAAAAGAGAAGATAGAAAACATACAAATCATAAAGGGGTGATGCCATTATCTGAAATATTAATTTAGGCTTGCAATCCCTCTTAGCAGAATCACTCTTAAACTTACATCTTATCAGAATGAAAGAAGAAACAAGCTTTGTTACAGATGTCAGTTTCCTTCACACTGATTTCCTTCATGCTAATTTCAGCATAAGAAATTTCTATGTATATGTATAATAAAAGGGAGATTAAATGAGATTTAAAAGTTTTCAAGATATTAAAGGCATCAAATGCAGTATACAT